>JBCFYV010001469.1:0-142703 GCA_039000515.1 Timema cristinae | reverse complement strand
AAATATATGAATAGAAGGCAGAAACTGCTCCATCAAAGGTTTTCTTTTCATTCGTCATCACTTTTCTTTTCCATAACACAACGAATCTTCTCATCAGACTGGAAAGTAGCTAGTACGGCGTATGAGATCCCCACTTCCGCCAACGGGTCAAAACACCCGTGTGATCCTTCCCCTCCCCCCTCCTCCCACCCCCTCCCCCACCTCTGACCTACTTTCCTCTGATTGGCTGAGCCCCCCTCCTCCAGGCCTTCCCCCTCCTCCTGGCCCCCCTCCCCTCCAGCCGTCCAACCACGTACATGTTGGTGAATAATTATCGTTAATTGATTATTGTTAATTAGGAGTGTCACGGCGGCCTTGTTGGTTCTTGTTTAGTTGGTTGGAGTTTTATTAAGGCGTTCCTCGCGCCATGGCTGCTGAGACCCTTCTCTATCAAAGGTAGGATGGGGGGTGTCGGAGTTTTTATTCATGGCTGCCGAGGTGCAGCGACCCTTCTCTATCGAGCTTCAGTCGTGTAATGCCGTTTTAAATTTCTCCTTCACCCCGCTGTTGGTTTTCCCCCCTCCAGCCCCTACAGGCTGCAAAAACCAGTTGATTCTTGCTTAGAGACGAGTTGAGACAAGAATAGCAGGTGTGCTCAAACCCTTTCCCACAGCTTTCACTTCCCCCCCTCCTGGCACCAGGTTGACGGGCAGACAATACGTGTTGAGACAAGAATAGATATTGAGGTCATCGGGGTGCCATGTTGGCCGGCAGACGAGTTGAGATAAGAATATATCGTGACCTCAGAGCTGTTTTCTAGCAAACGTCAGGTGTGCTCACCCCTTTCACCCTCAGCTTTCACTTCCGGAATTTACCCCACAGAGCTGAACGGTGATGCGAAAATTCTGGTCCTACCCCCGGCCACAGAGCCTGTCATGAAAAAAGGGAGTCGCTGCCTTCGCCATAAAAACTTCACTCAACATGCTATTGCCTTTCTTTCTTGAATGCCGCCACAAACACTTTGTAAATAACTGGGGGGGGGGGAAGCTAACAAAAAATGTGTTTTACAAACCCTGGCTCTACAAGTTTAGTATGAAAAAATTATAATATTATTTAGAGAGAATTAAAAAAAAACGCGTATTAATTAACTTAATTTTGTTTTGAAATCGCGGAAAGTATTGGTAACTGAAATATAAAAAGAGTAAAATTGTGTGTTTATTGAATGCAAAATAAAAGAGGTTCGGATTTTTTCAAGTTTAGTATGAAAAAAACGCCTATTAATTAATTTAATTTTGAAATACTATAATAACTCGTAGGTCTTTTCATACGTCAAGTCTGCAACTTTCACATGTGGTATTATTAAAATAGTAGCATGTTATCAATTTTAGAAGCAAAATAATTTTTTTGTTTTAAAGACCCATTTATTCAAGCTAGTATACAAAATAAAAGTGTATCGGTGTTGTCTCCGCGCAAATGCGGGTTAACTTCCTCTAAATCAACCTTCCCAAGATGAAAAAAACCTATATTAATTTTGTTTTGAAATCGCCAAAAATCAATTTTCTCCAACAGACATCCTTACACGTGAATCGAACCGGGACCTTATGATTTCTAAAAGTTTAAACGCAATTTTAACGGCGTATTTCTTGCAAGTACAAAATATTTTATTTTGAGTTGAACAAAAAGCGTGTTCATCAATTGACCAAATAGTAGAATGTTCGAATCTCGGACGTGTGAACCAGGGGGTGTTTTTTTCCACTTTACCTCCACGCAAATGCGGGTTAACTTCCTCTAAATCAACCTTCCCAAGATGAAAAAACCTATATTAATTTTGTTTTGAAATCGCCAAAAATTAATTTTCCCCAACAGACATCCTTACATGTGAATCGAACCCGGGACCTTATGATTTCTAAAAGTTGAAACGCCATTTTAAAGGCGTATTTCTTGAAAGTACAAAATATTTTATTTTGAGTTGAACAAAAGCGTGTTCATCAATTGACCAAATAGTAGAATGTTCGAATCTCGGACGTCTGAACCGGGGGTGTTTTTTTTCCACTTTACCTCCACGCAAATGCGGGTTAACTTCCTCTAAATCATTAGAAGCAAAATATTTTTGTTTTGTTTAAAGACCCATTTATACAAGCTAGTATACAAAATAAAGTGGATCGGAGTTGTCTCCACGCAAATGCGGGTTAACTTCCTCTAAATCAACCTTCCCAATATGAAAAAACCTTATATAATTTTGTTTTGAAATCGCCAAAAATCAATTTTCTCCAACAGACATCCTTACATGTGAATCGAACCCGGGACTTTATTATTTCTAAAAGTTGAAACGCCATTTTAACGGTGTATTTCTTGCAATTTAAAGCTGACTCGCCAAGTGGAGTGCCCGCTGTTCAATACAGGTGTTTGGAAAATAAGTAAATATATTAGTTTGAGAGACTATACATTTATTTAAAATTCACTTGTCACGGAGCACAGTTTGAAAAATGTTGCAATCGTGGACAAACACATTCGTTTCCCATACTGTCTATTGACTGAACAGTGTAGCTCTCTCCCTCTTGTTTGTTTTCTTCGCGCTCAATGACCGTTTATAACCTAGAGAGAGAAACCAGCCCGAATGTCTCACAGCCATTATTAACGGTTAAGTTGACAGCCTGGAAAAATTGTTCAATTCCCCCCCCCCCCCCCCTCAGCATAAACGAAAATACTGGTTTAGTCTTTAAAATAACTGCCCAATAAAGGGTCCCGGGTTCAAAGAAAGAAAATTATAATTGTCAAATATTCAAGCAGAACTTTAGTGTCTGTATAGTAAACGCCTGGTCCAGGGTTCATTTCCTGTACAAAGGCAGAAAATTATAATCGCCCCATTAAACTTTATTAAATTAACGGCGCGTGTTGTGGAACAAAACCCCAACCGCTTCGTGTGTATATAGGTTTTCTATTCTCCCTCCTTACACTTCCTCAAGTTCAGTATTTATTATGTCAACAAAATATAGCCTCTAACATTAAACGATATTTAAAGTTGTATTTAATATTACTCAGGAATTTATGGGGTGAGGTTTTTTTTCGGAGAAAGCCTATATGTACGCGGTGTCAAGGGGCACTGGTTCGAGTCCGTACAGGGGGTGAAAATGAAATATTATCCTACGGGGGACCTGTATAGTAAACGCCTGGTCCAGGGTTCATTTCCTGTACAAAGGTGCTGCGAGGACTCACGACAAAGAGTGTGAACAAAAAAACAGTTTGAGAAGTACAGTCTTAGACTGCGCGGCCTAAAAAGCGGGTTCCATTTTTATTAATGTTCAGCACGCTGATAATAAAGATTACTAATTATTTTTAAAAAGGATGGTATAGTTTCAATTTCAAAATATAACAGCACTAGTTACATATGCTCCCTTGAGAATATAAATATTTGATAATACTTAGGTATAGAGCCGTTTACCTGCAGATCATTGACACCCCCCTACCCCCACCCACATTAGCCATTCCTGCGTGATTTATCATTAAGAAACATACCACGTGGCGACCTAAGAGGGAAAGAGACAGAGGATGTGAAACTTCATTGAATACAAAAAAAACTTTAGTGCATTCAATCTAGAATTGAACCCTGACCTCTAGGATATCAGTTAAACACAATAGTGCATTAGCAGTTATGCAGGTACCCGTCTTAACGAGCGTTATCAAAACAATTGAGTGGCTTATACGTGCATCAAGCATCAGATAAGAGAGAAAAATAGACTTGCATCCTTGATTGCTATCATCTTCAACGTAAAAACAACAGAAGAGCACACAGCAGACTTTACCTGTGAATATAATTATTTGTAAGTTGTTTTACAAGTGAAGTTTAACCCCCTTCAAGAGAATTTGTTTCGAAAACCAATGCGGTCAAAGAAACTGTTTTTAGATTAAGTGAAACCAGGTGTAGTTAGAATGATTCAAAGGTAATAAATGCAGGTCCAAGCAGTTATAAAATTTATTGCCTTAAGCATCAGGAAAAAAACTCATAATTTAAACAAACACATAACAGTATTAGTTTATTTTAAAAAAAAGCAATAATACAGATACAAATTTAAATTCTTTATACAACTTTAGAGTATTTCCGGAATAACATATAGAACTATTCTTAACCTTTGATTTTAAATAAAAATAAATATATGATTATAATGTGATTGAAACGATGTTATTTAAGAATTTGTGATATGATATTTTGTCATTAAAGTAAATAGTAATTAGTGTGACGTGGTTTCATACTAATAAATATGATGTAATTTTAGTTCTTTCACTCTAGACAGTTCCACATTAAGAAATATACCACGCGTCGACCTAAGAGGGAAAGAGACAGAGGATGCGAAACTTCGTTGAATACAAAAAAACTTTAGTGCATTCAATCTAGAATTGAACCCTGACCTCTAGGATTTCAGTTAAACACACTAGTGCATTAGCAGTTATGCAGGTACCCGTCTTAACGAGCGTTATCAAAACAATTGAGTGGCTTATACGTGCATCAAGCATCAGATAAAATTAGTGTGACGTAGATTCATACTAATAAATATGATGTGATTTTAGCTATGTAGTTCAACATTTTTAAAGTTAATTTATTTAATTATCTTACTAATTATGAAGTTAAAATTTAAAAAAAAATTATAATTGATAACTTAAATAGTAAAAGTGAGAATTAAAATACGGCAAAATTATTTACAGCTAGAACTGAGAAAAAAAAACCATAGATATTTGAAAAAAAAATTAAGTTTGTTGAAAATGAGATATTATCCTACGTGGACCTGTATAGTAAACGCATGGTCCAGGGTTCAATTCCTGTGCAAAGGCAGAAAATTATAAGCCCCACTTTAAACATTTATTAAATTCACGGCGTGTGTTGTGGAACAAAACCCCAACCGCTTCGCGTGTATATAGGTTTTCTATTCTCCCCCATCTTTCACTCTGGACAGTTCCACTGACATACCGTTTTTTCAATGGAATCCGCTCTCCCCCGCAAAACATCATGACAGTGAGTTAATATAGGGTTTCCAACCCTTGACGCATGTAAGATCGATTTCGTTTAGGGTTAAAAACTCCCGCTAAGTTTTGTTGCAAGATCTAAATTTCCACCATGACGGAATTGACCTCAGCTGAACTCATGAAGAGAGAGTTTTACCCTTTTAAGAGCCAATCTTTACAACTCTTTACTACGTAAGAATGGCACCCAGCTGATTTAAAAGGTGTGTACTCTCAGGAATCTAACAATCCGGAAAATCGGAATCTTGCACGGGCGAGTCAATGTTAGATGAAAGGGGGCATTTTGGTTTATATATATAGGGATGAGTTTTCAAGCAATCCCCACTGCCGTCTTCTTCTTCGTCAGTGAAATTAATCAGTTTTTTACTGAGCAGCTGCTTAATCAAGACGATGGAAAACTCAGCATCCACATCATCCACATAAGGTATTTCAATTCTCTTCTGTTACATAGCTTAAAAAGTGTTTGATTTTTAATTTTTAATTGACTGTTTATTTGCTATGGTTAAATTTGTGTCTGCTCTAAACGAGAAGGTAGATAATAGAGAAAACTATCTGTCCTTTGTCTAAACTGTATGTAATTCGCCGTCGTAATAAAACTTCTCTCTAACCTTTGTTGTTGATTAGCTTATCGTGAATATTAAAACTTATATTGCCTATTTAGAGCCCGCATATCTACAGGAAGGAATTAAGGTTTAATTAACTAGATTTACTAAGGGACACCCTTGAGAGAATCTATTTGACACTTGGTATGGTGAGCTATGCGTTAATACACGTTAGGAATACCTTATATAAATAATAATATTAATATTTAGCACCGCGTCTTACTACCCGTTCGGGCTATAAGCTTTTTTAATTACGCTAATGGATTAGGAATTGGGAAGGTTGAATTAGAGGAAGGTAACCCACATTTGCATGGAGGGAGAGTGGAAAAAACCACCCCCAGTATGCCCGACCGAGATTCGAACCTCGATTTCCCCCATCCTCAGCAGTCGAGCTCAAAGCGACAAGCGCGTTAGCCAACTACGCCACCGAGGCGGGTCTTATATAAATATAAACATATTTCTTAGGGCAGTTTTGATCAATAACTGTAATAATAACTTATTATTCGCGACCGTGTAAAACTATTTTTATGTCTTCGGTTCATGCTTATTGACCCGCAACAGCGTAAGGCGCGGCACCGTAATTAAAGATAAAGAAATGATCTATTGTGTTCATTAAAAATATCAATAAGAATCCTTATATTATTTTGAATACCAATTAAATTAAATTGATTTAGCATACATTTATATCTCCATTAGTTTCACAAATAGGATCTAATTTCTTGCCAGCATGAACGATACTTATATTTCAGCGCGTTAAAACAATTATGCTTGAATAAATTCCGCCCTTTCTTAATGTTTGTATTTATAATAGCTATCCGCTTTTCGGCGAAAAAGAGAACCTTTCTTGATAGTTAAAAAGTTATAATATTATATATCTACAATTACTTATATAAATAAATGATACCGGGACTTTCTCTCACTTATTATCTTTGCGAGAGTAAGTGATAGGTCAGTAGAAACACGAAGTTTTGTGAAACTAAATAATAAGTATTTACGGTGTTTTAGAAACACTACACCAAAGATGATAATATACTCTGTTACCGATTCTAAGTTACTAGAAAACTATTAGCCCCATATATTTTCACGTTTACAATACTTTATCTTTAGCTTAAGACCTCTAGGTTTGACCATTGGCATGGTGTGAGCTATGTGCTAGCGCTCTATGGAGCAACTTTCCTATAGATCATCTTTATAAATAACCGTAATAGTAACTTATCATTGACATATTTATATTCCTTGCTTGCGTCAACAGAAAAAATTAGCGTTCTTATAGATATTGATAATATTTATAAAACGTCTCCCTCCCTATAGTAAATAAAGTCTTGATTATTTATGACAGAACACGGCTACACGACGGAGGATTTGGTCCACTCTTCAAGGGACAACTCAGAGAGTATCCTTCTTTTCGGACCCCTTACCTCTGCATGGGAGTCGCGCCTGAATAGCAGCGGGGCCGCTCAACAACGCGCATTTGCCCCGAATAACCCCCCGCCCATCACCCAACACATTTAGGCAGCCATGGTGGTATCCGTAAGCCGGCGCAAGCAAGCTATTTGACCCTCCATAAAACACACCGACCCCATTCCTACCATAAGGAACCAACCCATCAGACCCGTGTGTGTTGTCAGGCCGCAGCCAAGGGGGGTGCTTTCGTAGTGCTTACAATAATTGACGACCCTAAGCCATAGGTTTTTTTAATGTGTGTCACGTCCCACCCCCCTTCAAGATAAAGCATTTAGGGTTATGTGTGCCTAAAATACGAACTTCTTGTTTAATTTCTTGCCTGCGCTTTAAATATATATTCATGAAGGATACTTTTTTAACTATCAGGAGTCTCTGGTTTGTTGAAAAAAACAATAACTATTATGTGTACCTAAAATACGCGCTTTATTAGTGTCTGTATTTATAATAGCTCTCTGCTATAGATTGACGCGAATTAACTTTATCATTCGTTAATGAATAAACAGGTTATAAGTTATTTAAATTTAAATGACACAGTACACCACAAAGTAAAACCTAACTTAATTGCTTAGAGGGATACTGGTGGAGCGCTGACGGACTAACGATGGTGCAACAGGCAGCCGAATTAGCCCAGAGTAAGGAAAGTTTGAGGCTGGCGGATAACCTCGTGGAAGCTATGGTCATCTATCTGGCCGACGTTGTCCACCGGCAGCGTTCAAGCAACCAGCTACCTCTAGGCACTGATGTTCCCCGCTCTACCCGAATCCCAGAGGCACCCCTGAACAGGTACGATATAGACACTCAGGACAGGGAAGCGCTTCCTCCACAACATCCTACAGCTTCTCCAGACGGCTCCCTGCAGGACATGCAGAACTTAAGGGGCCTCCGGACGCCTGGCCGCCGGCGTTTCAGGCCCTGCGGTCTCCAGGTACTTCGGGGCCCCCTAAAACTATTTCACACTCGCAACCTTCAGGGGTGCGGACCGGCCGCATTGCCAAGAGTAGCGCAAGACGACCTGTCCGAACCACGTTTTCAAGATCTGCAAAAAGCAACAACGATATTATCCCTACAATAAACCTAGCATCCCCCTCGCCAATATTAATTACAAACTCTCCAGCTGAAGATAGTGATTCGGATATCGATATAGACCTGTGATGAGAAAGCTGCTACCCCGTTATTCGACCCTTGATATAAAATATGTAAACAATACGCCATGAAATTTATTTTAATCCTCCATTTTATATTAATTACAAATATAATAAATATATTATATATAAAAAAAATTTCGAACATTAAATTTCTTGTTGGGTAAAATTAAATATATTATTATATCAACATATTTTTTGCCGTCATTAAATTGATTGTCAGTGTTTAAGTAACTAATTTGTTTTGTGTAAGTGTTATATACCATGCCAGTGTGTATAGTTTCATATTTAAAACGTAACAACATATTAATTTAAAATAATTTCAAAATCCTCATAAGTGTATTACTTGTGATTTTTTGTAAAACTTAAATATTTTTTAGATTGTAAAGGTTAAATTTTTTTTTTTGCCGACATTAAATTTTTGTTTTGTTTAAGATGTATAGTTTAATATTTAAACTTAACAACTTATTAATTTAAAATAATTTCAAGATCCTCATAAGTGGTTAACTTGTGGTTTTGTTGTAAAAGTAAATATAATATTATAATATTTTTGCGAACTTTAAATTTCTCGTTGCGTAAAGTAAATATATTATTATATCAACATATTTTTTGCCGTCATTAAATTGATTGTCAGTGTTTAAGTAACTAATTTGTTTTGTGTAAGTGTTATATACCATGCCAGTGTGTATAGTTTCATATTTAAAACGTAACAACATATTAATTTAAAATAATTTCAAAATCCTCATAAGTGTATTACTTGTGATTTTTGTAAAACTTAAATATTTTTTAGATTGTAAAGGTTAAATTTTTTTTTTTGCCGACATTAAATTTTTGTTTTGTTTAAGATGTATAGTTTAATATTTAAACTTAACAACTTATTAATTTAAAATAATTTCAAGATCCTCATAAGTGGTTTACTTGTGGTTTTGTTGTAAAAGTAAATATAATATTATAATATTTTTGCGAACTTTAAATTTCTCGTTGCGTAAAAGTAAATATATTATTATATCAACATATTTTTTGCCGTCATTAAATTGATTGTCATGTTTTAAGTAACTAATTTGTTTTGTGTAAGTGTTATATACCATGCCAGTGTGTATATTTTCATATTTAAAACGTAACAACATATTATTTTAAAATAGCGTATAACCCGAACGGGTATTAAGACGCGGTGCAAAATATTATTATTATTATTATTATTATTATTATTATTATTATTATTAATTTAAAATAATTTCAAAATCCTCATAAGTGTATTACTTGTGATTTTTTTTTTGTAAAACTTAAATATTTTTTAGTTTGTAAAAGTTAAATATTCTTTTGCTGCCATTAAATTTCTGTTTTGTGTAAGATTTATAGTTTAATATTTAAACTTAACAACCTATTAATTTAAAATAATTTCAAGATCCTGATAAGCGGATTACTTGTGGTTTTGTTGTAAAAGTAAATATATATTATAATATTTTTGCGAACTTTAAATTTCTCGTTGCGTAAAAGTAAATATATTATTATATCAACATATTTTTTGCCGTCATTAAATTGATTGTCAGTGTTTAAGTAACTAATTTTTTTGTGTAAGTGTTATATACCATGCCAGTGTGTATAGTTTCATATTTAAAACGTAACAACATATTAATTTAAAATAATTTCAAAATCCTCATAAGTGTATTACTTGTGATTATTTTGTAAAACTTAAATATTTTTTAGTTTGTAAAAGTTAAATATTCTTTTGCTGCCATTAAATTTCTTTTTTTGTTTAAGATGTATAGTGTAATATTTAAACTTAACAACCTATTAATTTAAAATAATTTCAAGATCCTCCTAAGCAAAGTGTTTTGGGAATAAATATTATAAAACTGTTATGCTTGTGTTTTTAACGTCTACACCCACACCACCCTCCTATCCGATATATAGCTTATAAGCTCAGGCTCAAACAATATAGCATACGCCCTCAGGATTTGATTACACAATTTAAAAAAAATATGACGCTCATATTATCATACAGAAAATTGGCAGTTTACAGGCTCTTTGGGTGACAACAAATCTGCCGCCTCCTTCAGGTCTTTGATTCTCCAACCAACTTATTTTATTGACGATCGGCAATTGATTAATTTAAAACATTCATAACAAGCAGTAATAGGTCATTTGACAAAGACATCTACCAGCTATAAAATGAGTAGGAGTCAATTTTTTTGTTAGTTTTTTTATTGACAATCAGCAATTGGTTAATTTAAAACATTCACAACAAGCAGCAATATTATTTAGGTGTTTTGACCAATACATATAAAAGGCATCTACCATCTAGAAAATGAGTAGGAGTCACCTCCAAAATAATTCAAGACACGTTGAGAGGCACTAGAGTGTATATTGACAATGTCTCCACAGTTTTTACCTGGCAATCTTACTCTTCCAACAAACACAAGCACAATAACATTAGGTTCGGTCTCTTCCGATAGCACAACGTTATAACTTTTGTTTTCCTCAAGTTCGTTTAAGCACTTGACACGATTGTATTCCTCTTTCTCGATCAGGTCTAACGCACTGCATAATACCTTCTCGTCCCAAAAGGTATCCTGGTGAGCAACATTTTGATGACTTTTGTGGCGAATAAGATTGGAGAGCTTTGCGTAGGATCCGCGGCATTTAAATGGCATAATGTCAATTGGAGATGCAGCAAAAGAAATAAACACTCACTCTACTCACAAACTCTTAACGTTTTTTTTTCTCAAAATGTCACCGCTAGCTCCAATGACAGCAGCAAAGTACGTCTAGTTTATTAATTCACTTTTAAACATCACACTTTGTCCTCCAAGATATGTCATACAGCGTGCTTTAGATTTAAAGTGCTTACAATCCAAATAATATATTGACTTTGGAAGGAAAACGTTACCGAAACTGCCCAGACTGAGTAGGTAGTCGGTGGGCGTTTCACCTATAATTTCTGTAAATTGTTAAATCCTCGAGATTTACAGGTTCTTCGGACTTTACCTTCGGTGATGGCGGGCACGTAGGTGACTGGTAGACAGACGACTCTGACTGTGGATACGCCAGTGAATCTGACGCAGGTGACTCTACTGACCGGTAGACAGACGACTCTGGTGGCGGGTTCTCTGAGGCTGGGTATGCCTGTGACTCTGGCGTGGTGTTCACCTGTGTCTCGGGGGGCGGCGACGGCGGCGTCGTGTGGTGCGGCGGTCGGAAGGGCTGCGGTGGTGGTCGTGGCAACACAGCTACCACGTCCCCCTTGCGGAAGTTGTAAACGGCGCACGTCATATCACACATGTATGTCGCTTCGATTCTCTCATATGGTAGTACTTCCATCGCTCTTATCGTGTGACAGGTCGAGTCGCAAAACTCGATATAGCCTCGCTCCTCTATTTTGTAAATTACTTGTCTATCACTCACCGCCACACTGTGAACATTCTTCCCCGTCATATAGGCACGCCCCTCAATCGTATGACCAACAAACATTAAATTAATATAGCCTGTTCCAAGCATGGTGAACGTTCCGTACTAACCACAACGCCGCCCGTTGGTAACTGCACCGCCGCTTAAACGCGTTCAAAGTTCACAATGGTAGGTGAACCGGTTTTACTCCGGCGCAGGTAAATACCAGTTTTTCTTTATTTAACTTACACACGTCTTCCTCTGTAAGAGTACCAAAACGACAGGGTAGAATAAACAAAACTCGCCCTCTAGATAGGCTATTAGGCGTCTCCCGAACTTTGTATTGACAGCTTTTAGTTTATCCACCGAGTACTTTTGATCTACGGCTAGATCACACAATTTTAAGGTCTGCACCGCGTCGACAATATTTACCAGCTGCTGTAACTTGTCCATTTTGACGTGCTCTAGACAACCAAGTGGGGGGCCCCCTCTTTATACCCTCCCTCCCTCATTCGACGTCACACGATATATTCTTGTCTCGACTTGTCTGCCCACCAACCTGACGCCCCGATGACCTCAATATCTATTTTTGTCTCAACTCGTCTTGTAGAGCCAGGGAAAAATCCGTTGCCCAGGGGCAATTACTATTCTTGTCTCAACTTGTCTTGACAACCCGCCAACCTGGCGCTGGGGTTGCGACATAACACGCAATGGAAAAAAAACCAGGTTGTCCTGTCCATGACGGATACACACATCCGTGCGCTGTGAAAGACGATACCGAACAAACAATTTTAGTAGACTTTTGTACTGGGGTAGCAGCCACTAACCGAGGAATCGGTGGCCCCTGATTGTGCATGTGGCAACACGCAATGATTACGTCATAGAAAAAAAAAACAGGTTGTCCTGTCCATGACGGATACACACATCCGTGCGTTGTGAAAGACGATACCGAACAGACAATTTTAGTAGACTTTTGTACTGGGATAGCGGCCCCTAACCGAGGATTTGGTGGCCCCTGATTGTGCATGTGCCAGCTAGAGTTGCAACATAGCACGCAATGGAAAAAACCCAAGGTTGTTGAGGTCACGATCTATTCTTGTCCTGACTTGTCTGCCCGCCAACCTGGTGCCAGGAGGTGGGGAAGTGAAAGCTGTGGGAAAGGGTTTGAGCACACCTGCTATTCTTGTCTCAACTCGTCTCTAAGCAAGAATCAACTGGTTTTTGCAGCCTGTAGGGGGAGCGTCTGGAGGGGGGGGGAAACCAACAGCGGGATAAAGGAGAAAGTTAAAACGGCATACACGACTGAAGCTCGATAGAGAAGTGTCGCAGCACTTCGGCAGCCATGAAAAAAATCTCCGACACCCCCCCATCCTACCTTTGATAGAGAAGTGTCTCAGCAGCCATGGCGCGAGGAATGCCTTAATAAAACACCTACCAATCAAACAAGAACCAACAAGGCCACCGTGACACTCCTAATTAACAATAATAAACAAACAATAATTATTCACCAACATGTGTGTGTGGTAGGACGGCTGGAGGGGAGGGGGGCCAGGAGGAGGGGGAAGGCCTGGAGGAGGGGGCTCAGCCAATCATAGGAAAGTAGGTCAGGGGTGGGGGAAAATAACAGACAATTAGAGGAAAGTAGTTCAGGGGGGGGAGGGGGCGGGAGAAGGGGGAGAGGGAAGGATCACATGGGTGTTTTGACCCGTTGGTGGAAGTGGGGATCTCATACGCCATACTAGCTACTCTAGAACAAGTTATCTTCATTGTTGCTGGTATAAAATGTTTCTAGATCTTTTAACATGCACTCTTTTTGTTTGGTTTTGTCAGTATCCCGTGTTCATCAAACAGGGAACAGTTATCATATAGATCTTACTGAAACAGCTCTTGCATATCAGATCCACGAGCTTGAGCTATTTGTATCATACAGTAAGCTGGACTGTTCTACTTTTTTTTGCTAGATACCCCTGTAAGACTGGTGCTTGATTTTTCGAAGCTTCCAAAAGCAGGTAACATGACTTTGTGGATGGTATTTTAGATCCTTGTTGCTTGTTATTCATACCGTATTTATCGAAGAGTAGAATAGAAATCATCACCTGTTTTAAATACATTTAAAATATTTTCCTTTGTCCTTTCCATCTAAGCTATGGTTTAGCTTCTCATGGTGGATGTTCAAACTTTCGACAAAATCAATGGAGCCTGTTACTTCTAGAAATATATTGGGTATCATCAGACGTGCATTATGTGTTATCTCCCATTCCTCTACAAACTGTTTTTGGTTAGTACACTTTATGATTTCAGATGAGCTCTTTGAGACCTATTAATGGTTTGCTCCAATGCCATCTCCGCAGCAACAGCTGAATACCGTATTTATGATCAACCGTTTCACAACATGCAATGATTCTCTAAATAAAATAGCACATTCTCTAACTGGATTATAACTTATTATGGCATCTGCTACTTCTTCTGCTTGAAGGGCTACAGAAAAAAAAATGAGTGGTTTGTCAGTCTATTTAGATTTTGAGAACGTTATGTCATTTACAAAGTAGTCCCCCAACATATGTTTTAGTTCCTTGTTACTGACTTTGATGTGTTCATTTTGTATATTAAACTTGTCTTGAATCTAACTGAGAGTGTATGTTTGAACTTTAGTTAGTCCAGCTTTAAAATCATGAACTATGGAAGAAAAGACTACCACCTTTTCTGAAACTTGAGGTGTAATATTGCTATCTGATTGAAGTTTGCTTTGTATATCAATAAATACCCAGAAATACTATTGTTGTAACACAGTAGATCGGCACCAAAAACGCTTGACACATCCTGCAGATCACAAGTACGAGTGAAGACATCATCTTGTAGGTACAAAGTGGTTTTTATAAACCTCTCAGCTCTTGGGTACTCACTTATTCTATACTTATCGTGAGTGCGACTCTGTAATTTCTATTCACAGATAATACATAGACTGTATCGATAAGTAACACTTGCTTGAGGACTGTGTTGACGTGCTCGTTTCCTTCCAGATTTTCTAAAACTTTCCTCTTCAGTTGGTTTAGAAGTGCTATTTTTACCTTCATTTTCTAAACTTTCTTTCTCATTTTGAAGCTTTAAACGGGACTTCTTATCACAGGATTGTTTGTTGCATGTATTATTCATATGATCATAAAACACTTCTTCCTCAATTAATGAGTTGAAACGGTTAGTAACACTGTCATTTCGCATTTTCACAGCTGCCCTATTTTTCTCTGCCATTTTTAGTACTTAACGTACTATCATCACTTTTATTACATATGATGCATGGTTTTTCATTTTGTTTAAGGTCTGTCTTTTGACACTCTAGATAATTTTATGGTATCCATCTCTTCGTTTCATTTCCACAACCTGCAACGTAAATCAAATAAAAATAATACCTGAAAATTATACAATTAACGTATAAGAATCCAATAATTCCATTGAGACTCTTTCCATTAGCTTCAAAGAGGTCAAGTTACTTAAAAGTTCAATTTTAATCAAAATCAGTCAAGTATTAGTAGAGATATGATCAGTTTTATGATTGAGCGGCCACCATCTTTGATGACGTCATATCTGGAAAATGTACCAAGTGGTGGATGTCCACCCGAGTAACAATACTTATTAAGACACCTAAAAATCATCCTTAAAAAATCTCTTTACCCAAATTTTCCTACAAAACAATAGTCAGGAACATGACTACAGTTAAACCGAGACAAGAATATCCTCCCTACAGTTCCTTTCAGTAGTGATATTATTTATTGATACAAATTTAATTATACATGCAATCCTTAAACTATTCCTTTAAACATAAATTTATTTAAGACCTTTTTAATGTCCACGTACCTGACGCAGTATCTCCAATTCCCCTAATTTTGAACCGTGTTAGTAGCAATTCACTAGCGTATTTCTCTCATCTCATACACAATCTCACAAACCCCTAATTTTGAAATGTATGTGCTTAGAAAACTGACGTCACACGATTGAATGCAGCCTCACATGCCAGCCTCACATCGTGCAAGACTGGCCTTGTCTATCGAGTAGAGAATAAAATAACAAAATGGATTCCATCCTCCTCTTCAGTTGCAGCTTTCTGAGAGTGATTTTGTTGAAATAAACTTACTAAGCTACAAATTACCACCCTAAGATATTTTTTATTTGTTTTAATTTTGGCAGTCCCTCGCTGAGCTTTCTTCAAAGCTGCGGTGGGACACGCCTTTGCAGACTCACCTGTTCAGCCCCTAACTCAGGCTCTGGACCCCTGAATTTGAAACTTGCGAAAATACTCGCTAGCGAGCAAACTCTCAAATCGCAGGCTGTACCAAAACAGAGCTAATTTTGAAAGGTGTCTACTGTCGTACGAGTCGGTGTAGTGTTGTTTCGCTTGTGACTGAGTTTTCAACCCGACAACACACTATAAAACCATGACGTGCCTAAGGGTTGAGGTGATGGAATGCCACAACGCGCCATTGTACAAGATACGTAACTGAAATAAACACTGTTATTATATTGAGTGCATCAAGTAAAACGATTTGTTTCGTTTTGTTAGGAAAACGTGTTACAGTTGTGTGCATCCAAGTTTATATCAAAATTTTCTCAGGTTATATGAGCATAAGTTAAACCTTCCTACTGCTCAATATCCACTTTAGCTCACTTGGTGGTGTACTTGTTTGACACTCAGTTTTTCACGAGATCGATCCTACCCCGATTATGATATTTTAATTTTTTGTCTGAATTTAAATCACTTGTTAATAATTATAATTCAGTAATATATTATTTTATTTTCTCAATTATTTTTAAAACATAAATATGCCCTACAGCTTTTAACTATGCGAATAATAACTAGCTTGCTTAACTATATTTTTTAATGTGTACATTTTTATGTCATAAAACCCATTGATTTAATTTTTGAATAATCACCTATATACAAAATTTCAAAATTAATGTACAGTTTTAAATTTACTACCTTGTTAAAAATTATTTTTAAAGAAGAATATTATGGTTGTCTACGTAGGCTCAAATACCTTGTATACTTATATAAAAAATATTTAAAACAAACTATATGCTTACTAATACAATAATTTAAAATTTAAGTTTAAAGTCTGATAAATTAATAAAATAGAGATGATAGGATTTGAACACGTGAACTTTAGATTATGAGAAGTTTATTGTACCGACACAATCAAATTGACTGTTAAATAAATTTAAAAAAAAGTACTCGTAATTATATTTTCACCCAAACAAATATTTGTATTGAAGGATTGTATAAAGTGTACAAAGCAATCTTTTTTTTTTCTTCTGTAAACCTATTTTGTACCATGGTGGGTTTATTTCAACAAAATCACTCTTAGAAAGCTGCAACTGAAGAGGAGGATGGAATCCATTTTGTTATTTTATTCTCTACTCGATAGACAAGGCCTGTCTTGCACGATGTGAGGCTGACAAGTAGAATCCTTTCGCTATTCGATCGTGTGATGTAAGTTTTCGCAGACGTTTCAGACGTTTCTAAATTAGGTGTTTGCGAGATGGTGTGCGAGATGAGAGAAATACGCTAGCGAATTGCTACTCGCACGTTTCAAAATAATTAACTTATTTTACTTCCCCAGAAGGGACCCGGCGGGGTGGGGATTTCTCCGAGGAGGACCTGGGGGTGTTATCTGAGGAGCGTTTGGGGGTGTATCCCGAAAACCCCTGGGGTGCTATCCGAGAAGAGCCCAAAGGAGTGTCTTGGGGAGGACCCAGGGATGTGCCCCGAGGAGGACTTGGGGGAGGGCCACGGGGTATGGTGGGCGAGAGGACTTTTGGGGAGTTATTCCCTTTTGTACAAAGTTAGCCTAAGGTGCCACTGGAGTTGGTGCAGTATGACTGTTTATGAATCGAGTAGATACTAGTAACACTGGTCTTGAAAGAGTCTTAGAAATATTAAATGCGCAATGGCAGTAGGAACAGTTTATGTTCTTACTAACGATTTGGCTATATGTGGTCCGAAATACCAAAGGCTGACTGGATACGTATTCCTTGCGTGTCTGGGCATATGGTACTTTCTTTTCAGTTTGACTCTCCAAGACTTATTTCTACACTTTCCATTTCGGACAGGTCCAAGGCCATGAAGAGTGTGGACCCTTGCAATTAACGCAGAATTTAGGAGACTCACATGGTGTATTGTGATCCTCCTGTCCGCAATCTGCACCGGTAGGCTTACCATGGCATCGCTGCTGTGTGTGCGCAAATTTATGACACTGAAAACAGCACCATGAATTGAGAATATACGGCCGGACCTTGAGCACGTGAAAACCTGCTTGGACCTCCTTTGGGAAGGTAGGAGTCGCAAAGCTGAGGATGTATGTATCAGTATTTTTCTTTTCTCCGATCTTTTGGTGACAATACGGTAAACTTCGACGACATACTTACGGGAAAGCTCCTCTCATATCTCCTCATTGCGTACGCAGTCAAGATTATAGTAGGTGACCACTCCCTTGAAAACATTGAGAAACCTGTGAAGTTCCACCTTTACCTGTGTATGACTGTATTTTTCAACGGTATTTCAAAGATTGTCATTACGTTGGACGTTTGAATGTCAATGACAGACTGTATCACATTAGCGCCATCACGTAGATTTCTTATCGAGACATCGGCTTTAACTGCTCCATTTACCATTCTTTCTAAGATAGATTGACTGACACGTTATTGTTTCTCACCATCCTCTACTCGAGATATCGTCAAGAAGTGGAGCTTTGGGCTCACAACTTTCTGATTTACATTAAAAATAGGGGGTTGGACAGCCTTTACCGTTTACACTTCTTTCCATAATTACGGCCCTGTGAAGTGACATGCTAGCAGGGTTTGCAAATACGGTACCTGCGGACATTAAATGGTCATCTTTGACAATAAAGTTAGCCATGCCATTTGAAAATAATCTGTACAGTATTCAGATAGTAGAAACAGAGTGGTCCAAGTTGGTACTACCACATGTGGTCGTGTTAACCCTCCGATGGAGAGCCTTATATGACGCTAGACATGACAACCTTCACATGGGGAACCGGCAGGAGAGAGGTCATCGCAGCAAGTGGGTGCAGGAAATTTCCAATTCTACGTCCATAACCCTCATAAACACTGCTGAGATTTTCTCAACGTATGGTACTTAGTTATTGTCATACTTAAGTCCCTTCTAGTAAGATATTGCAACTGGCGCAATTTTATGATGGAGATCAAGTGCAATGGTATCCAATAATTGTCCGAGGAAAGGCCGTGTGATTTGCCAAGGTCGTCGGCGGAGGATCCTTAAGACTTTTACACAAGACTGAACAAGAGAGGAAGGAAAAATGTAAGGAAAGGGAAGGAAGAAGAAAATAAGGTGAAAGCGAATATAGAGGATAACTTTGTCCTGCACTAGGTACGTCCTGTGCAGAAGCTTCCCTTTTAGGTCGCCTATATTGACAAGCAGTGGATACAGCGAAACTAAAATAACCCCCATCCCACAGGGGCCTTAAGTAGTTTTAAAGGAAATGTCACAACTGATTAAAAGAGTTGAAACAAAATAATATATTTTCTTTTGACATAATACAATGTAAAAGAATATCATTCAGTAAGCTATGCCGTTGAAAAACCTAGTATTAAAAGTATATAACGAATACAAAAATAATAAATTGAAATGGTAAATCATAGTTTAGATGCATTCAATAATTATTATTCTGCTCGTTCAACAAATTCAGTCTAAAAAGGTATAAATGGGAAGTGACATTAAAAGTTAAATTTGATTAATGGGGTTTAATTATATCCGAAAGAAGTTCTTAATATTAAACATAAATAAGGTTTTTTAACTCACAATGAAATAAATAATCTTCAGAACAAAGCTATCCCTTGTTCATGGGTACAAATTGAGTCGTAAACAAGCTAAGAAAATAATTGTTGGGTTCTACAATATAATCTAATAAACCAATCATAATCATAAGAATGGACTTAAATCAAAATCCAGCTAACATTCAAAAACCAGATATTTATAAGTAGTTAAGATCATAATTAAAAAATAAACCATAAACACAAGACCTTGCAAACACATGGGGCAGAGCAAAATCTTGCTACTCTAAAAGTGAATCGGCTTTATGATGTGTGCGAATTTATATATGATGCTTGAGAAAACTCGACTATACGAGATAGAGATATCGCCGTAAAGTCTGACTTCTAAACAAGCAACATACCACTAAGAGCCGTCAAGGTCACAGTGCTATCAGTGAGAGAGCTCTGGTTATTTCATGTATGAAGTCTCATACATGCAAATATCCGCACAGATTGTCCCAAAGTAGCAAGAATAGTGTTATATCGTTCCACTACAGTTTGTTACGTTACCTCCATAGCACTCTCCCAATCTTGTTCACTAATTCTCTGTCGGATCAAATGTTCCACCTGATAAAAGTGTTCTCGAGCGTTCACGTCAATCAGCCCCAACTGGTACAGGTGGTCCCCATAGAGCATCATGTGCGCGGGATCACACAGGCCATTACCGATAGCAACACCTAGGACACAAATACTTGTTGCACGCCTTTATAAGCACTATAGATTAAACAATATTATAGTTTATTAGAATTATTGAAAATATTTAAAACCTATTATAAATATTAGAAGAACATGGGGTGACATTTATCTTATATTGTAATTAAATTGACGTTACCTTAGTTCGCATCTCAGGTTTATGGTTAAACTAAGACTTATCAGATTATATTACATACAGGTCGGTATGCCGCAGCTCCAATAAAGAACAAGGAGGGTTTATCTAGTTTTTACTTAACCCAAATTTAACCTTGTTGATCTGAACTAAAAGAACCACACGTGCTTATCATCAACATCTCTTATATCAGAATAAGTACATATAGGCTACATCACTATACAATATGAGAGGCTATATTTTTGTGTATTTTAGTGTTAGGCGTGTTTTTACATTGTTGTAAGCGCAACACCAAAAAGTTCACCAAAAAGTACAACATTTAACTCCCATTTCACATCTTTAATTTTTTATATTTCAACATTTTTGCGATTTTAAGTTATTTTATATCTCAAAGAGTTGCGTAGATATTATCAAAATTAGAGATATTCGCTAATGTAAAGTATCCTCTAAGTCTTATTCCAGGATAAATGAAATGCGTCATTTTGTTTTTAACGTTAAACAAAGCTTAGAAAAGAATTTTAATAAAATCATTACAGCCTATTTCTTTAAAGTAGGTTTTTTTGCCTTAAGTACGACATCATAAAAATAGCTTTTTCTCTTTCATGGGGTCATATGACTTTGACATTTATAAAAATCTCAAGTTCAAATTTGTTGATAATCACACTATTTCTATATCCCATTGGTCGAGATATAGTAAAAACCCTCCTGAGCTGCTAAATATTGTACCTCAGACTTGTAATAGAGGGGAGCTTAGAGCTTACTACTCACCCGCTCGTGTCAACATCGAAACAACTTTAGTAATATCAATTATTATTATTATTATTATTATTATTATTATTATTATTATTATTATTATTACTATTATTAGCACCGCGTCTTACTACCCGTTCGGGTTATACGCACTCACGCTAATGTGTAATGGTAGGGTGATTGTGAGATGAAATGAAGGACCTACAGTTTAACGTGGAATCCGAACCATGGTGGAGGCCTGGCATTCCCCACATTCACAAGATATAATATCAATTAGAAAGAGTGATCTTTACTGGTTAATAATTCTGGCTCATTCTACCCTCATCAGAGCCCAGCTTATCTGGGCTATTGTTCTAATTTTGGCTGGCATATGAGTGAATGTAAAACACAGAATATTCAAAACAATAATTTTACCGTTTGCTTTCTATGGGTGTGAAACGTGGTTAATTACCTTACATGAAAAGGGGGGGGGGGTTTCGTAATCAAGGTACTTAGGAAGATATTTGGTCCAAAAATGGATGAGGCCACTGAAGAATGGAGGAGGTGTAATAATGTTACATACCCTGTACTCAGCACAGAACATTGTTATGATAATCATGTCTTATAGATTACAGTGGGCAGGACATGCACGGCATATGGGAGAATCTAGAACCATGTTCTGGGTACTGACTAGCAAACCCAATGGGAAGAGTCAATTGAGAAGACCTAAATGCAGATAGCAGGATAACATTAGAATGGACCTGGAGGAGATATGGTGAAGTGAGGTGGACTGGATAGAACGAGATCAAAATAGGGATAGGGTGTAATGAGGTGGACTGGATAGAACTACCTCAAGATAGGGATATGGTGTAGATTGATTGGCTGGAATTACCTCAAGATAGGGATAGGTGGCGTACTTTTGTAAGTTCGGCAATGGACTTTCGGGTTCCTAATTAAATATAGTAAGTAAGTAGTGAACGACAATGGTCAGGATTGCTATTTTTATTGTGTCCTTGTGTTGAGTAATGCTTGACAACAGCATTGTTTTCCTGACCAATAATATTAAATAAACTACCCCACAGGGGTCAAACATTTTATAACTGATATTCTTTTTGAATTCAAAAATTCAGTTTTTGTGTGAAGTGTATTTCCTCTTCTTTTTGTTTGATAAAGGCAACAATGCAACAAATATTAATCTATTAGTGTTAAAATGTGTGTTAGTCTATTTTTACTATAGAATATAAAATCATTGGATTATTCACAAATTTTCCTCTTTCCCTAGGTGAGCTTTCTTCATTAAATTTACACTTATTAATTTATTTATTTTTTATTTTTTTTATCAATTCTTATTATAGTAAAATTAGAAACGATAATCTTTATTTTGGTCATTCTTTGATTAATTTTTTATTTTGACCTTTAGTTTCATATACGATTGGTGATTATTAATTGAATCCAACAATTGTGGAGGTTGTCATTAGCCGCCCATGACCCCGTGGGCAGATCTGTCTGGATGGCTTAGTGGTTTGGGTTGCGAGTACTTTGGGGCACCGCTTACCTGTGCAAAGCTTCCATTCTACACCCGGGATATTCTCCCAGACTGCTGGCACTGGTAGGTCACAAGGCACCAGAAGTCACACCCCCTACTACGAGTCTCTGTTATTACGTATGACTGTTTTAGGCAACAACTGCCTGTTGATAACTAGTGGGTTTGATTACCATAGATTTGTGCTCTTTAACAAGACAAAAGTTGCCGAGCTTTGACAATCTAGTAGTATATTTTTAAAACATTGATTGATATTTAAATCTAATTTTATTTTTTGAGGTCAATAATTTCTATTTTGGGTTGAATATTTAATTTTAAGATTATGGATGACAAATTTTAAAATGATTGGTAATTTTGCTAATAGGATAGTCGTTCAGAATGTAGACGGTTATATTTTGTCTGGTGACCAGAGGAATAAATCGTTAAAATAATGTTCTAAGCCCCAATTTCAAGATTGATTGCACATTTGTGAGTCAGGATAACTATTTAGGATCTAATTAACCATTTTGTTTATAAGAAGCTTCATAAGTAAGTAAAAGCTATAAAATTATGTTCATAAACAACCTACCTTTTAGATTTATTTTTATTTCCTTGTTGGGGTTTCTCTTGAGGATTGCATAGGAAGCAGCCGGCACGTACTTGCCTGAAAATTAAATAATAAGATTTTAATACGTGATTTATAATATAATGAGATAAAAATGTAATTCTAGAAAGAGTAACATAAAATTATGATCCATAGCAGAAATGTCAAATAAGATTTATAATAAGCTACCTCAGTATAATTTTGTATTGAATCTTAATGGCAACGGTAAAACAAGCTAGTGTTGATTCTTCAGGCAAGGAGTTTTAAAATGTGGTTTTAGGTAGCGCTTAGCTTTGTCTTACAAAAAAAAAAAAATTGTTGTTAAGCTAACAAATAATCAGTAAGAAAAATGTACGAAACAAAATACAATCGTCGAGCCCCTTATTTTGCCAGAATTAAAATAGTGACAACTAAAAAATATTTTACTTTATGAACTATTATAATGTTGGCATTTTCATTTGAATACCATATAAAATATTTAGTTTAAGTTTTTAAGCAAAAATAGATTTAATATTACTCTTTTGAGATTATTCAAGCTATAAGTAGTAAAACTATTTATAGCTTGTTGGAAAGTTGAAGAAGATTTAACTATGGACAATTATATACCTATTTCATTTTATATCAATTTGTGCACAAATAAACTATTTCGCTCTTGATGTCAGCTGACACGGCCACAGTTAAAGTTGATGACGTCATCTGACAAAATCCAACCTTTGAAAACTTGATAGCATATGTCAATATGAGAAAATTAACTTTGACAGAGGTGTAAATGGTCATACGTGCAGTAATCTTATGATGAACAAATCCGAAACAGTAATTTTGATCTGCCAAAAGTTGGGCAATACATACATTCTCTCGTCCTCAAGTGAATCAGCTTGGCTCGCCCTCCAAATTCCACGTCAGATATATTCCTATGGTCCTGTACGAAAATGTGAGTATAGAGGGCATATTTCAGCGATGCTTTGTAGGTGTTTAATAAGTATTTTTACTCGGGTGGACATCCACCACCTGGTACATTTTCCAGATATGACGTCATCAAAGATGGTGGCCGCTCAATCATAAAACTGATCATATCTCCACTAATACTTGACTGATTTTGATTAAAATTGCACTTTTAAGTAACTTGACCTCTTTGAAGCTAATGGAAGGAGTCTCAATGGAATTATTGGATCCTTATACGTTAATTGTATAACTTTCCGGTATTATTTTTATTTGATTTACGTTGCAGGTTGTGGAAATGAAACGAAGAGATGGATACCATAAAATTATCTAGAGTGTCAAAAGACAGACCTTAAACAAAATGAAAAACCATGCATCATATGTAATAAAAGTGATGATAGTACGTTAAGTACTAAAAATGGCAGAGAAAAATAGGGCAGCTGTGAAAATGCGAAATGACAGTGTTACTAACCGTTTCAACTCATTAATTGAGGAAGAAGTGTTTTATGATCATATGAATAATACATGCAACAAACAATCCTGTGATAAGAAGTCCCGTTTAAAGCTTCAAAATGAGAAAGAAAGTTTAGAAAATGAAGGTAAAAATAGCACTTCTAAACCAACTGAAGAGGAAAGTTTTAGAAAATCTGGAAGGAAACGAGCACGTCAACACAGTCCTCAAGCAAGTGTTACTTATCGATACAGTCTATGTATTATCTGTGAATAGAAATTACAGAGTCGCACTCACGATAAGTATAGAATAAGTGAGTACCCAAGAGCTGAGAGGTTTATAAAAACCACTTTGTACCTACAAGATGATGTCTTCACTCGTACTTGTGATCTGCAGGATGTGTCAAGCGTTTTTGGTGCCGATCTACTGTGTTACAACAATAGTATTTCTGGGTATTTATTGATATACAAAGCAAACTTCAATCAGATAGCAATATTACACCTCAAGTTTCAGAAAAGGTGGTAGTCTTTTCTTCCATAGTTCATGATTTTAAAGCTGGACTAACTAAAGTTCAAACATACACTCTCAGTTAGATTCAAGACAAGTTTAATATACAAAATGAACACATCAAAGTCAGTAACAAGGAACTAAAACATATGTTGGGGGACTACTTTGTAAATGACATAACGTTCTCAAAATCTAAATAGACTGACAAACCACTCATTTTTTTTTCTGTAGCCCTTCAAGCAGAAGAAGTAGCAGATGCCATAATAAGTTATAATCCAGTTAGAGAATGTGCTATTTTATTTAGAGAATCATTGCATGTTGTGAAACGGTTGATCATAAATACGGTATTCAGCTGTTGCTGCGGAGATGGCATTGGAGCAAACCATTAATAGGTCTCAAAGAGCTCATCTGAAATCATAAAGTGTACTAACCAAAAACAGTTTGTAGAGGAATGGGAGATAACACATAATGCACGTCTGATGATACCCAATATATTTCTAGAAGTAACAGGCTCCATTGATTTTGTCGAAAGTTTGAACATCCACTATGAGAAGCAAACCCATAGCTTAGATGGAAATGACAAAGGAAAATATTTTAAATGTATTTAAAACAGGTGGTGATTTCTATTCTACTCTTCGATAAATACGGTATGAATAACAAGCAACAAGGATCTAAAATACCATCCACAAAGTCATGTTACCTGCTTTTGGAAGCTTCCAAAAATCAAGCACCAGTCTTACAGGGGTATCTAGCAAAAAAAAAGTAGAACAGTTCAGCTCACTGTATGATACAAATAGCTCAAGCTCGTGGATCTGATATGCAAGAGCTGTTTCAGTAAGATCTATATGATAACTGTTCCCTGTTTGATGAACACGGGATACTGACAAAACCACACAATAAGAGTGCATGTTAAAAGATCTAGAAACATCTTATACCAGCAACAATGACGATAACTTGTTCCAGTCTGATGAGAAGATTCGTTATGTTATGGAAAAGAAAAGTGATGACGAATGAAAAGAAAACCTTTCATGGAGCAGTTTCTGTCTTCTATTCATATATTTGGGACATCACAAAGATCTGTGTAATAGTCGATTATGATTTGACAGTTATCACAAATTATCGCTGAAAGAGGATGAGAGATTACACAGGAAAGGTGGGTACATTATTTGTTAATTGCTCCGTGGTCTAGTACTAATTAAATCGGTATAATTAATAAATGTAAGAAATAGAACTATTGATGGTTGTTGATTCACACATGGTTTATTCAAATGATATCTGTTAATTACTTATACATACTCCAATTAAATGATTTATATCAATCCAAACTTGTGATAATAACGTAAATTATTGTATTCTGTGCTATACTGCGAGAGCCAGTGCTAGTGCATTTGTGATTCCCTAACTGCGTTGCTTGTGCCTGACTGACTTGTGTGACGTTGCTTGTGTGACTTGTGCGTGTGGCTGCTCTTAATCATACGCACAAACGGCTTATATATGACACACCCCTTACCTCTTGCTCCCTTCGTCAACAGTGTAAAAATTAACTAATAGAAACAGTCCTGGCGACAGGTGTTGTGAAGGCTAGCTTTTTATTGGTATAGAGAAGTGGCGTCTTTTGCCAAATACTGCGGAGTTGTTCCTTTAACAGGAAAATGGTATAAAAAATATATTTTAATAGTGTAATCCTTTTCACATTATTTCTGAAATGTGCGTGCTTCTTCATGGATGAATCATAAAAGGATATTCTACATATGTTACTTTAAAGAAAAATTACCTTCATCCATGACTTTTTATATATTTTAGAGTGATCTAAATTAATATCATTACACCTTCCAAGTCAGCTACTTCCGTGGGATGGATGCACGGGGGTATGGGGGAGGGGGGAGGGGCAAAACACACTTCGGTCGACGTGTTGGACAGGAAATACACTGTGTGGCTGCCGAACGATTTCTCACTGATCTCTGTGGAACAGTTGGTGGATATCACTGAGGTCAATATAGCGCTGGTATGTAAGTCTCCCATATTAGCAAAACAACTAAATTATCGTTTTAGGATGAGTGTGCTAACTGTAGACTAATTACTGTGTTCTTTTAGGTTAACTATAATGTTCTTGTAGACTTGTTATGAGGATTCCTATTCATAGCTGTGGATTCTATGGATGAGATTTTTGAGCAGTTCACCCAGAAATAAATTGTGAGGGTAGTGTGATGCCTGCTTAGGAGCATAGCAACATGTAAGGATCACCCACAAAATGACCATGTCTAGCTTATCTTATAACTATTACACGGCACACAAACGGAAACAGAGTGAATACTTTCATTGAAATAACTCCTATTATTCAGTGATACATAAGACGTGATATCACACGTCAGCATAAGACGGCTTTCATTGTGCCTATACCGGGAATGGTTCGTACCTCGAGTAAACTGATAACTGGACAGACTGATGTTGATGCACTGAGAACCCTGGCACAAAATATAGTTAAAATACGGCAGATGAATCGCGTTCAGTCAGCTCGGTAAACGTAAATTGAAGGCTAATCTGTGAGTTTCTGCAGCCTACTGAGGGTAGAATAGAAAATAGCTGCTTTAACTCTACTTTATGTGAGACTAGCTGTTGCCCGCGACTTCGATCGCGTTTTCGCTCTTTTTTTAAAAATTACTCGCGTGCCACCTGTAAAATCCGGAAACTGAGGATAAAATTACTTAGGTTGTTATTCACAGGGAGTTATGACTTTATTCTTTGTTCATACTTGTTGTACCTCTTTATATACTCCATTAGAGGTTCTTCCCTCAGGTGCTAACACGACCAGGCTGCTCGCTGAGCTCACTCCAAGCTTTCTAGGTCCAAGGGTTGGGGCTGGGTGTTGATGAATCAGTCAGTGAGTCAGGACATTTCTTTATATATATATAGAAGATGTTAGGGCCTACAGATCTCGAGGAGAGGTAGTTTTCCCTCTCCCTGGTCAACTCGAGAACTTTGTTGGTAAAGATATGAGGTGGACTCACATTATTAGGATCAACATTTTATCAGTTGACAAATCGTGCTTTGCTAAGGGTTAGAGTGTTTATAATAAGACAAGGTTTAATTATCTTGAAGAGAGGAGGGAAAATCTTATATACCAAAATTAATTTGTATTTTATATCCTGAACCTTTTTATAGGTCTTGGGGTTTAGCGTTAAGCGTTAAAGTTTACTTGTAGCTATATATACACCTTGAAATGTCTAGACTAGAGCATTATAAGTATCAAAATAGAGAAGGTAAATTCGGATGTAACGATATTATTACTTCATTTTCATTGGTGGGGTGGATTTTTTCAGTATTTAAGGAAAACCCTTTATATTAAATTATATGCCCGAAGTATTCTAACTATGTTATGGCAAATTGTAATTTTTGGGGGTTTATTGTTAATCCTGATTTACGTAGTCCTGGAAGTACTTTTTTAAATAAAGTTCATGTTAACTAATTTTGTTGAAATCAACTAAATCGTCTAAGCACTTGTAAACGAACATAGATTGTATATCCCTGAAGATTATAGTCATTACACTGGCTAGTAGGGGCCGACTACTGGGCCAACTGATAAACCAAAAGGTGATTAATTATATTCAAAGAGTCCTGTTTGCACGAATGATGACATGTATTGCTCTAATTCTTCTTCTAAGGGAAATTGGTGTAAAGATTTATTTGAACCAAACAAAGTAAATATTCTTATCTTACCCAAATATTGGAATGCCATTTCTTGCATAGGTAAGGGAGTGGCCTACAATAACGTATACGTATTTTAGTCACAGACAAGTGGGATGGTTATCCTTGTTTGGAGACTAAATAGACAGGGGAAACAAAGTGGGATGTTTATCCTTGTTTGGAGACTAAATAGACAGGGAAAACAAAGTGGGATGGTTATCCTTGTTTGGAGACTAAATAGACAGGGGAAACAAAGTGGGATGGTTATCCTTGTTTGGAGACTAAATAGGACAGGTGAAACAAATGGGCTATTAGAAGATCTTATAATATATTTATTTAAAAGTTAATTTATGTTGCTACAAACCCAAACGGTCAACAACTGCAGCCAACCTTTCGCAGCTAGCCTGTGTAGTACCGTTTAGGAGTGAAAGAAATGAGGTCGGCATGGAATGAATGTTAATATTTAATTGATAATTCTGGCACTAGATTATATAGTGGATGCGTTGATAGGCTGTGTTGGTTAAGTTAAGAAAACTTTATAATTTAAATTGTTATTTTATTGCACTGAATTGCTTATTTTATTTAAATTAATATGTGACACCTCTAATTTATAATTTGAGACTGGCCGTCCACAATCATCAATTATTAGTTTATTAAACACTAAGCACAGATGTACATTATATATATACTTTTTGCTCATCCCACGCGTTAATAAACAAACACAAGACGTTTAAATAGAAATGATCTGAAACCGTGTGATGACTGACCAGCGCAAGAACAGAACAGCAGTGAGTTGCAAGACTATTTAAAACATTACACACAGAAGCATCCAGAAAATCAAAAATACAAGAAAACACTTCTATCGGTCACCTTCTGTAAATTGGCCAAGTAAGTGCTCTCTTATGCCGTTAACAAACTTCCCCCTGGCCAGTGGCCATGCGTATTCCGACAACTCTCAAATTAAGGGTTGGGTACTTATCACCCAGCTAAAAACCGCTACTGCCTACATGATATCTTAAAAACATCTTAATCTTTTACTGGTAAATAAAAACTGCATCAATGTGATCACGTGATATATTTAGCTTGGAAGGGGTAAAGTAGTATGGGCAAGATCCAACAGTGGGTTTGCCCAACATGACAATATTTTGATCACACGTCATCACGTTGGTCTTAGCGATTGTATCCGTTATGACGTCGCTAAACTCATTTAGTAGGACTTGTATTACTTTGTCACTATTGTAATTGTTGTTAATTAGGTTAATCCATTTTAATTTTGACAATTATTTAAATTCTACAGAAACATCTTCTTTTTATTACCTGGGAACTAGCCTCTTTGTTTTTCATAGATATTTTCATCTTAGAATTTCCAATACATTCTCTACCCAACATCGTTAATCCATATGCAACAAGAAACCATATAGTTTTAATAAAACAATATTTTTCTGTTAACATTAAAAATATATTTTGATCCGCAGTGTTGAATTATGGCCTTGTTATTGTGTAACTCTTGTTGCAATAGCCTAGAACGTACAGAACATTTTGTATCGAGTATCCATTAACGGACATACCTTATGTTTTCCTATGACACGTCTAAAAATAACAACGACCAATAACTATTTTTCTGGCCTTCTAAGTATTTTGGAAAACCTTGTTTATCAAGTTGCACAGGCCTAGGTGATTTTCTGTGTGCAGTTAGTCTTGTTGTTGTTGTTGTTGTTGTTGTAGTTATATACGGAGCAAGTAGATACTAAATGTTCGAGGGAGTTTCCAAAGTAACCCCTTTTGGTGTAGAACTAGTATATTCAGTATGATTATTAATTCTAGATCTGACTGTACTGCTAGGAATGTGCTGTCTAATATTGTATCGTGGAGGGATATTATAATAACGTAGAAGGATATAATTTTGATCTGGGTAGAGTTGTTGGATTTGTTGTTTGGAAACAACAATATTACTGAGTTTAGGATTTAATTTTTCATATGACATTTTGACGTAATGATGGTTTCGAAATGTGACGCTAACCTTTGTAGCTCCCACAAATAACATTATTTTGACTAATGAATATTTGTATCATAATACTGGGTTTGAGCTTAGAATAAATCTTCTTTAACTTCTCTGAATTTGAATAGCTTCCGTATCTTCCAAATAATGTTTGAATCTTGATGAAATTATTAGCCACCAGCTGTGTGGATTTTGTTTTGACATTCTAATTCCATTTTCTAGGCTTTCAACATACTCAACACAAAGGACGTTTTTAAAACAATCTAGAAAGGTATCCCACAAATTCCAAAGTTTGGAATTATTTTTAATCCACTTTCTTTTATTACCTTCTGTGAAAATTAAAATGCATAATATATATATATATATATATATATATTATATATATATATATATATATATATACACACACACAGTATAGTTTCTGTTTCTCCCAAATATGTTTACACAATGAAAGTTAACGTCAAGATGAATAAAATTGTGTATCTGTTGGGCGCCACTTCTAGGATCTAGGAGAAAATAATAATAATAAAAACCTTTACCTCGGCTAACTTTGACAGAGGCACGATGACTATTAATACTCGAGACCACTGGGTGTGCTCGAGAACGTTTTTTTTCTTCTAAATAATACAATGTTAATGATAATGACACTGCCTTACCTACAACAATGGCGTACTGTAAATATCTACAGGAGTTGAAAGAATATTTAAAATAAAACATGAAAAATCTAAATAAAATGGATTTTTGAAATAGAACTTACTAATTTAGACTACAATAAAATATATAAAATAGACCATTATTGAAACGTGTGTGGGTTTATCATGGTTCCCCCCCCCCTTATTTTTTTACCACATCCCAATCCTACCTATGAAATTCCAAATAAGTCTAATTCTAATCTGACAAAATAAAAATAAAATATATAATATTACCTACATTCTTAAACAAAAATCTATCACTTAAAATAACAATCTCTGAACATGGTTGGATTTAGGAGTTTAGAACATATAATACTAGAGTAAAAGAAAGATAATATAGGCTGAACTTATATAATTATAGTTGTAAGACAAAATAAAACTATTTTTGAGGAAAAAAAAATCAATAGAATTAATTTTTTTACATAAAATTAATTTTGTGGAATAGATAAAGAGTCTGAATAGATTTAGTATTTTCTGAAAGTTTTTTTTTTACATAAATTCTGATTTCTTGATAAAAAAGAAAAATATGTATTCAAAGTTGAAGATTTGGCTTGATCTCCCAATGAATTCGTCCATGTTGAAACAGCACAAATTTCTGAAATTTGTTACTTTTTATTAATTCCAACTGTCCACGATTTAACGAAATAAATAGTCTCCAGATACTTAACTTTCCATTTTGTGTACTTGCACTTTACTTTCAAGCCATTGTTCCACCTTAAAATTAAAAAAAATAATTTAATTAGAAGCCACACAGATTTTTCTTCATGTTAAAAACTACACCGAGGAAGAAGACCCTAATCTTCTTCAGAAAGTGTTCCAAGAATCAAAATTAAAAAGGTTCTATTTTCTTCCCAGTTCAAAGAGAAAACTAATATATTAAAACAAAAGATAAAATGTTGGCTATGGACTAGAAATGAATATAAAATAAAGATTGAAACATATGTCAATGAATTTGAACAATGTTTCTTAAAAGAATTAAAAATGTTTATTTCTATCTGTCAAAATTGAAATGCACGCTAGTTTGGAGGTATTTACATCTCGTCTTTTTTTCTTTTCTTACCTCTTTTACAATCGCGAGACCCGCCACTCACTTCTTTACCAAATCCACGCAGTGCGCATGCGTTGAAATAAATCATGGCCGACATTGAAAATAAATAGAAGAGTCGAAAAACTTCTTGAAGGGTAATTAATATGTTTACTAAAAGGTAAGTGTGCTTCCTTGGGTCAAAATTCCTTATTTAAATTATTTAAAACAATGTTAGACGTTCTTCCTTCCATCCTTTTATTTTTTTGAATGGATGTAAATAGTATTATTTGTCAAGAGGCAACACAGCGTGTTAAGCTGCGGCTGAACTTTGAAATGTACAATTTCAAACGAAAATAAATGGGAAACTATTCACAAAAATTAGAAAAATATAGCAAAATACTTGGTAGGGTCGTAAATAACGTTACACTTCAAAGAGTTCTGGGAGTGCTCCATTTGTATAGCTCCTTTAATTATATTAATTGTTTTAAAAAGTTTACGGGATACCAATCTTTCCCTAATTTTAAATAGCATTTTTTTACTATTTTGAGAATGGTTATGTCTCTAGCCATAGGATTTGGGATCGTTTTTATTGTATTAATCTTTTTGTGAACGTTTCATTTGATATTCCTGATGAATGCAAAGGTTTCCGAGTGACAAAACAGTTCGTTCTTTCTCTGCTATTTTAGGGCTATCTTTTTACTTTTTAATTTCTCGTGAATTAATTATTTATTTTGAGAAACCATTACTTTAATTCTTCTACTTTAATTTTAACCTGCTCATCATCTCAACTTAAACGTAGTATTCTATATTCATTATGCTTAGAATTGGTAACAAATTTCTTTGTGAATAAATAGTTTCTTTAAAAAGGTCAACGAATTATTTAATTTATCTTCTATAATAAGAATTTCAATTGAAACAGCATTTTATCTGTTGTAGACTTGTGTTAATACCTGTAATACGTAATTCGTATTATAATTCATCGGATTCATGTTTATAAATATCCATATTTGTTTACGTTTTGTCCCTCGCAATCTCTGTTGTGGTTAAATAATATTCTATTTGTTCGTTTGTGTTCGCACACCCTGACGTATTTGACGCCTACTCCACAATTTGATCCGATAACACCCCTTAAAATTTTACAAGGTAAGAGACTATCGTCGTTATTTGTTATTCACTTGATTTAATGTTAATTTAATGACACTGTCAATATTTCAATAAACAAACAAAAAAGTTGAGTGTGGACTTTGGGAAGGATTTAAAAAACAAAACTAAACAAAACAATTTACAAAAGATACGACACATGTTACATTGACAAACATTCACTCGTATTTAACTGAAGTTTAGACTTTGTTAAAGGTTAATTTAATAAAAGCATAATCTAAAATCTAGTCCTACATTGACTATATAACATTTTCGATGATCACTTTGATGATTTTTATATTCAGTCTCCAAATCTATGAATGACCACAAAACTAACTTTTTAGGAATAACAAGACCAACAAAATTTAATAGTGCATTATTTTGACTGGGAAAAATAAGTTAAAAGTTCATTTTAGTTTATTTTTAGACTTACCTCCATACGATTCTCCTGCGATGAAGAAATCATTGCCTTGTAGTTCTGAGAATATTGTAAAGAACTGTACCAATGCTTCGTATAGATTGTTCCCCACACTGGTTTCATTTCTAGAGTAGCCTTCACTGCTGTTTGTGAAGCTGAATCCTGTAATATAAATACGTAGTTATTAAAAATAATGATCTCATACGTAGTAAAAGTGATTTTATAATCATTTAAAAATCTTATCTTAATTGTTGCTTGAGCAGCTGAATTATTCAATAATCTTGATATGGTAACATGTATTAAACGTCCTTAGACTGTTTGGACTATATCATCTCAGAGCGAAATTTGTTAGTCGACCCCGAACGTGTCAGAGCAAGAATTTAGTAGTTTATTAAACTATTTGTGAATTTGTTCCCATTATGCCAGGGTTGTTCCAAATTTGTGGTTTACTTCCACGCCCTTTAATAGTGTGAATAAGAAGGGGGCTAGTTTTGAATGGGGTCTAAAGCAAGTATAAATGTGAAGACATCGACAATGGTGGATAGGAAGAGCACACTTCAAACTGTTTGTAAGAACGAGACGCTATATAGGTGTGGTTTGGACCACTAAACAAGTGGGCATGTCCTCCTCTTTCTCAGCGAAACTTAATGAGCTCCCGTCTCTCGTTCCAAAGGTTTACCTGCAGTTATCTGAACGGTAAAAAGTCTGGGGCTTCCATTGAATCTGCTTTTGTTGTGGAAGGTTTTAATTTTAAATTCTGTTTACTTTGTGACACCAGTGTTTAATGTCTTAATTTAAAGCAATCTAAAAACCGTTGTGCTTTGTATATCGTAATGTTCACGGTTCTGTTATTCCACTGTGAGTTCTTTGAGGGCTTTGTCCACCTTGCACTCGCGCTCCTCACATCCTCTTGTGAAGATGATATGTGGACAAGATTCTAGTAGCTATTATTATTTTATGCTCCACTTAGGCACTACGAATTTTATCACACTGTTGGGCTGGAGTAGAATTTATAGTAAGTGCACTGGCATTTACGTGAATGGAAAGTGAGAAATATTTAATTAAAACCAACTTCAGTTCATCCGGATGAGATTCTAGTTTCATCACCGGAAACCCAGACTAGATAATTTAGTCCACGATAACACTAGTACTGGTTAGCACCTCTTTAAACCTTGTATTTGTATCTCCTCAGTATATTCATCTACGGTCGACAGCGGGTCCTTCTTTCCTCTGTGGCTTTGAATACTTTTTTTTAGTCACACTGGTGGAAAAGACAGGAATATACCATAGTAAACCAAGGAAAACCGCAATAGGTTTAGTATGGTTCTTTAAGGTCCAAGGAAAACCAAGGAAATCCAGACCATTACTCATGTTTGGGCTGCTATGGATTTGTCAGGTTCTCCCAGGAACAGAGTATACCAAGGAAATCCAGACCATTACTCATGTGTGGGCTGCTATGGATTTGTCAGGTTGTCCCAGGGACAGAGTATACCAAGGAAATCCAGACATTATCAGGAACTCTCTTTATTTGTGGTTTGGTCTGGTTTTCTATGGGACAGAACTAACCAGTGCGAACCAAACTTTGTCTGGAACACCCTTGATCTGTCAATTGGTTTGGTTTCAGTAGCTAGTATGATTTTTCATCACAACTTGACCTTGAGATGTGATTGGCCGAGACAGGTCACGTGACCCCTGCTCCTGCTCTCTGATTGGCTGAGCCCCTCCTTCCCCACCCCTCCTCCTCCTGCCCCACCCCTCCAGCCGTCAAACCACGTTCATGTTGGTTCTTGCTGATTAATTATGTTAATGATTTGTTAATTAATTAATTGGTAGGATAGAGGTGTTGGAGTTTTTATTCAGATTGAACCTCTCACTATGGAGGTCAGTGGTAGAATGGCTCTTCTGTCCCTGCGAGTTTTGTGTGAGATCCGTCAAGCGCGTACTGAACAGCTTTCACTTCAGGAATCCTCCCTCACCCCCCACAGAACGATGAAGCGTGCATCCGGGTCGCCGGTCCTGTGGGTGTGATGAACGAGCGGAGTCATTGCCGTATCATTGTTATGGCTGCTCTTGGAAAGTGGTCGCAACAAGGGGGTTGAGCGCTGTATTAGAGACGTGTCGGTGCTTTTTTCCCCCACCTTCCCTTAAATGCTAATTAATATGTATTTATTTTAATTTCAGACTACTGGGACCCACAGGGACTGGATGAGTAACTGTCTGCCAGCGTCGCGATGTCCCCGCCGGAGGCAACCCGGGTGGTCGCAGGCCCTCTGCCGTTCCCGAGGGGCATCACCACACCCTCAGGCATCCTCTCGCCGCCGCCCCTACCGCATGAGGCACACGACGTCAAGGGAAATGCTCCCCCGTCTGTTTGGGCAGATTTGGACGCCCTCGACCAGCTGCTATGTAAGTACATGCTACATGTAGCCACTAGCTTGAAAATAGTCTATGTGTAGTTCTCTCTCTCTCTCTCGCGCGCGCGCGCCGCAAACGCCATTATATCATCCCTAGATCGAACACTTTTGTCACCTGGGGAATTGTACTAGTATATACTTAAAAAACTTTATTCTTCTATTTTTTACCGACTTGTGTTAAGACATCCTAGAGAGAGAGAAACCAGACCGAATGCCTCTCAGCCAATCTTAACAGTCTCTCTCTCTCTTTCCCTCTTGTTTGGTTTCTTGTTCTCGCCACGCAGAAGGCTCTAAATGGCCGTTTATAACCTAGAGAGAGAAACCAGCCCGAATGTCTCTCAGCCATTATTAACGGTCTAAGTTGACAGCTTTTAGGAGCACGATGACTATATTCCATTCAAGATAGGTTTTTACCTGGATGACAGTTCGAAAATCATATGTTTAGGTTTTGGGTTGCCAGCACTTGTAAAAGGTCACAGTTTTGTTAAAAATGTAAAGATCTTTAATTCTTTAATTACCTGTTATATATTACATTTAAAATAACGTAAACTTAAGTTTTCTCATAATATTTCATTTCTTTTTGTCCAACTCGAAACAATATTTTAAACATAATTAAAAGTACTTATTTTTCATTTTGGAACGTTACTGATTTTGTGTAATATAGCGCCATTTTGAGGCTATGTTCGTCAGAATTTTTTGTGAAAGCGGTGTTGATATTTTTTAGGGGGAATAAAACTATAAATAAACTTTGTGTCCGACCTCAAATAAATATAAATAATATTGGTCTAAATTACGGTGGTTAACTATCACATTATTATATTACCATCTGTTTTCATTACAGTCATCCAAAGTGCTATATGTCAGCTGTTGGCGTAGTGATATATTAGGGATTACTTCTAGTAAAATTTCGAGCTGTCATTCAGGTAAACTTAGCTCATGAATATCTTATATTTATGTCAAACCATGCGACCCACGACTTTTTTTGTTTTGTTTTTTGTGCTAGAAGCCATCTATTCCAACAGTTACAGTAGCGGATTAAAATTATAATATTCAGTGGGGAAATTTTTTTTTTGCTTTATTAATTAGAGATAGGTCCAGGGTTTGATTCCAAGGCATCGGCGAAAATGCGAGTTTAAGCTTTCATAGTGCTAAAATAAGTCCCGGGTTCGATTCCCTGTAGATTTATCCCTGCATGGTGATAGATTAAATGCCTTGGACTGTATTTTACTACACACACACATTGCGAAGTATCCCTGGTTCGATTCCCTGTATGTTTAACAGTCATGAACTGTGTATTTATTAAACACTTGTGAAAGGGTCGGGTTCGATTCCCTGTATGTTTAACAGTCATGGACTGTGTATTTATTAAACACTTGTGAAAGGCCTGGGTTCGATTCCCTGTATGTTTAACAGTCATGAACTGTGTATTTATTAAACACTTGTGAAAGGGCTGGGTTCGATTCCCTGTATATTTAACAGTCATGAACTGTGTATTTATTAAACACTTGTGAAAGGCCTGGGTTCGATTCCCTGTATGTTTAACAGTCAAGGGCTGTGTATTTATTAAACACGTGTGAAAGGGCTGGGTTCGATTCCCTGTATGTTTAACAGTCATGAACTGTATGTAATAAACACTTGTGAAAGGGCCAGGTTCGATTCCCTGTATGTTTAACAGTCATGGACTGTGTATTTATTGAACACTTGTGAAAGGCCTGGGTTCGATTCCCTGTAAATTCAACCCTTCATAGCAATAGATTAACACCCAAGGACTGTGTATTTATTACACTCTTGCGACCCTCCATAGCAATAGATTAAAACCCATGGACGGTGTATTTATTACACTCTTGCGAAGGGTCCGGGTTCGATTCTTTGTAGATTTAACCCTTCATAGAGTTAGATTAACTTACATGTTATATTATAACGCGTGTGTGTGTGTTAAAGGACAACTGGAGGCTGGAACTTGCAACACCATCCATCTCACACCATCACCAGCTATGGGACCCCTCCAAACAAGCGTACCCGAAGCGTCCCAGCGCCTGGGAGACAGGGGTTCGAGCCCCGGCTGCGGTGTGGAATACAGGGAGCGTGGAGCCTGCTACTGCGGGACTATCTTCCGCCCCACAACCGGGAACTAGTGGCTCGGTAAGTCAGATAGGTGGAGCATTGCAAAATGGCACCCTTCTTCGTATCGTTGAAGAGAGGATTAAACAATTGAGGCGTTTCTTTTATACTGGTAGAGAAATTACCGTACAGCTTGATGATCCGGAAAGCGATCGTGACGCATTAAGAACAAATTACTAATTTGCTCTATCGGCTGCAGGACCATGGCGTTAGCGCCGATGACCACGTCGGCTTACTTTTGAGTAGCACTGACTCTACGTTGAGCCCTGTGTATGTCTCATTTAGGCGAGCAGACCAGCTAGACGCTAGAGCAGTGCTTGATAACGTAAGTCGCGTGTTGCAAAGTAATACTTTGTACACACCACTGTACTTTAAACTCGGTCACTTTAAGGAGCCTCGCGGGAGTGGACGTCATTGTAATAAACTCGCTCCCGCTAGCACATATAGCCGTAATAACAAAGAGATCATTACGATTCAAAATGACGACACACTTTGCCTAGCCCGTGCATTGGTTGTCACCAAAACTATATGTGATAATAAAATAGAACCAGGATGCATGGATGTGAACACCTTTAGACAAATCAAGATGGGTCGTAATATTAAAAAATACAAAGCAGAAGATTTATGCCATGATGCCTGTGTGAATCTTTTGAAGGGTGGTGGATTCACTGAACTGAAACAATTTCACGCATACCTCTCCGAATACAAAATCACAGTGTTTAGGGAACGTAGAGGGAGACAGGTCCTATATAAAGGGCTAACCCTTCCGAAAATTCCTTTAAAGGCTACATGAATTTGTATTTTCACGACGACAAGCAAAACCATTTTGAAGTCATAACATCCTTGACAGCCGCATTTAAGTGTGAGTACTTTTCCGTGAGTGCCGTGTGCCATTCAGTAATAAGAATGCGCACAATTGTGAATCCTGGTGCAAAAAGTGCCACGCTAAAGCGGCTTGTAGCGGAGGTCGATCTGTGCTCTGTAAAGATTGCGGGCGTTGGTTCACAAATCAGACATGCATTGATAACCATAAACGTCCCGGTTTATGCATAGATCATAGGTAGGTCTGTGATGTCAAAAAAGTTTGCGAGGTATGCGGGCAATTTTTCAGTTTAGAAAGATCAAATTATTCACATAGGTGTTATGAGACTTTTTATAGAGTATGCGATTCATATCGTCCTTTTGGGCATTTCTATTATATGAAGCAGGCCCCTCAACGCAGTCACTGGAAAAGAGTAATTTCATATTTGTATTCTATGTCTTTGAATGCAGACAAGAAACTCTTCTTCAAGGTGCGGCCGGCACGTACTTGCACGAACCTAACCTATGTGTCGTGCAGTCTTGTTGTAAGGCCTGCATAGATATAGATGTAAATGATCATCATTGCACCGACTGTGGGGTCGATAAGACTCGCATATTAAAGGGTGATACCACAATGGCCCAATTTATTGGAATTATAGAACAAATTAAAGCTTCAAAATTTAAGGATATCACCAACCTCGGCCATAACGCAAAGTCCTATGATGGAAATTTTATTTTAAAGTATATGATGGAGGTTAAAAATGGACACCAGAACTTATAATGAACGGTGGAAAAATCATGTCCATGCGTTACGGCCTGCTCCACTTTATTGACTCACTGAACTTTCTCCCGATGTCGTTGTCAAAATTGCCCAAAATGTTTGGTTTGGACGAGTCTTTGGCCAAGGGACATTTCCCCCATTTTTTCAATAAAAAAGAAAACGCGGGGTTTAGGGGTCCCTTGCCGCCAAAGGAGGACTACGGTATAGGCGAGATGTCAGTTGAGGGAAAGGAGCACTTTGAGAAGTGGTATGACGCGTTGGTCATAGAAAATTATGTCTTTGATTTTAAACGAGAGTTTGAACTGTATTGTGTGAAAGATGTATAGATCCTACGGAAGGCCTGCCTGAAGTTTAGAGAGATTCTCATGGAGAGAGCAAAGGTGGACCCTCTCAGAGAGGTGTGTACGATAGCTGGAGTGGCCATGTTGGTTTACCGTCGAAATCATCTTAAGGAGAATACTATTGGTATTATCCCTAACGGTGGCTATCGGTGCGCAGACCAAAAGTCGCACGTCGCTGTACAATGGCTCTGCTGGGAGGCCCATCAGCGTGGTGTCTCTATTCTTCATGCGGGTAATGGCCGTGAGGAATATGATGTTAGGGCGACGTGTAGATGGCGTTGTTAAAGCTGGAGATAGCACCACCGTCTTCCGGTTCTGGGGCTGTTATTGGCACGGGTGCCCTCTCTGTTACTCTGATAGGACCACCCCCGTCAAAAATAGTCCCACGAGACCATGGATTGTTTGGACAAGTTTAAGAATGCCGGCTACATGGTCGTAGATATGTGGGAGTGTATGTTTAATGCGATGAAACGCACAGACGAGGACTTGCAGCAAATTGTACTCCGGCACGAGGTGTATACCAAGGAGCCTCTCAGCCCTAGGGATACATTCTTTGGCGGTCGTACAAATTGTATCAATCTCTTCCACTAAGCAGACCTATCTTGTGGAGAGAAGATCAAGTACTTGGATGTGTGTTCGTTGTATCCATAAGTTTGCAAGTACAAAAAATACCCAGTCCGCCACCCCAAAATTCACTTGGAACCAAATTGTCCGTCTATAGATTAAGTAGAAGGCATAGCCAAAGTTACAGTGACGCCTCCGCGAGATTTATACCTGCCCGTATTGCCTACACGGATGCACGACAAACTAATGTTCATTTTGTGTAGGAAATGTGATGAGGAGAAAAACCAAGGCTCATGTCAGCACAACGACAAAAAAATCACTGGTTGACAGGCGTTTGGGTGATTGACGAGATCCGGAAAGCCGTTGAGAAAGGCTACACCGTTGAAGCAGTACACGAAGTGTGGGAGTACAATGTATCTGTTTACGACCGTTAGACACGTTCTGGCGGATTGTTTCACGGGTACATTGATACTTTTTTGAAAATTAAACAAGAAGCCAGCGGATGGCCTGAGTGGTGTACCTCACAAGAGAAAAAGTTAGCTTATATTCAAAATTATGAGGAAAGGGAAGGGGTAAAACTCGATTTCGGCTCTGTTTGTAAAAACCCTGCTCTCCGCACTCTTGTTAAACTTTTTTTAAATACACTATGGGGAAAGTTTGGGCAAAGACCCAATTTACCACTCGTAGCCGTTGTCAACGACTATCAGGGCATCCACAAGTACCTGACGGATCTGTACATCACCGCGGACAGCGTCATTGATGTAAATGATGAGGTTATGTTCCTCAGTTACAAGGATGCACGTGACAAGTTGAGTCCTAACCCTAACACGATTGTGGCGGTGGCGTGCTACATGACTGCTATGGCTAGGTTGCACTTATACAGCATCCTTGGACAATTGGGGGACCGCGTTTTCTATTATGATACAGATAGCGTTCTATTTACCGAACGCCCCGGTGATTGGAGTCCACTGACCTGATACTTTTTAGGTGACCTCACTGATGAACTTCAGGATTACGGTCCGGGAAGCTACATTAGCGCCTTTGTATCTGGCGGTCACAAAAATTATGCGTACCGAGTTTGTGTTGGCGGCGATCCTGCCAAAACCAAAACGATGTGCAAGGTTCGCGGGATCACCATAAACTATGTCAACCGGAACGATGTTAATTTTTACGTTTTGATAACGATGATCACTGAATAGGCTCCGGAAATATACATACAGATTCCGCAAAAAATTGTAAGAAAAGTTCTTGCGACTGTATGTATCGTTTCACAGACTAAAGTCTATCGGCCCGTGTACACAAAACGTCGGATAACCGTTGATTTTAATACGTTACCGTTTGGGTGTCAGAGTCGTTGTAAACGCTTTCGCCACGAATAAAAGTTGATCATTTAGACCGGCTGAATAAACATATTTTTTTCTTTCACTCTAGACAGTTCCACTGACATACCATTATTCAAAGATTTTAATTTTTTTCATATTTTTTTCTGCATGAAAACAGGCATAATTTTATATTTTTTTATGCGCCCGGCTTACTTTTTTTATATTTTTTTATTTGCCAGTTCAGTCCTCCGCCTACCTATTTTTTTTCTAGTCAATAAGTTGTTTGTATATATTTTAATTCTAGTCAATTGTTTGTATTTATTTATTTCAAATCAAATAAACAGTTTGTATATTTATTTTCTTTCTAGTCAAATATAATAAACTTATTGTATAAATTTTTATTTTAAATCCATCCAAATATATATAATAAACTGTTTGTATATATATTTATCACATTTAGTACCGAGACCACTATTCCCCCAATTTTGTAAATATTCACAGTATACTTTTCACTGTGTGTAAATAAATATTGTAAATAAAAACCAGTTATGTTTATGCAAATAAATATATATTGCAAATTTTCACAGTATAATTTACACTGTGTGTATACTTTTTAATGCTTGTAAATAAATATTGTAAAAATTGTTATATTTATGTTTTAACTTCTACACCCACACCTCCCTCCTATCCTATAAAGACAAGCTCATATAGCTTATAAGCTCAGTCTCAAACATTATGGACAAGTTGAAACATCCATTTTCGGCCATCATAAGCGGCCCTTCCGGCTGTGGAAAGTCACATCTATAGCAGAATTTATCCGTCACCTGGACACAATGTGTGACGTTAAATTTGATAAAATCACATAGTATTGTGCTTTATGGAAACCGGGGTTCGAACAAGACAGGACAAGTCCCCACGTCATATTCTGTAAGGGTTTGCCGGAAATGGATGACAACTGTAATGACTCTCCACAGCTGATTATCCTGGACGATCTGATGCGTGAAGCCAACGAAATGGTTGTCGATCTTTTCACCAAAGGATTCCACCATCAAAATATTAGCGTCATGTACCTTACACAAAATATATTCCACCAAGGCAAGGGCCAAAGAGACATTTCCTTAAACGCACATTATATCGTGCTTTTTAAAAATCCCAGGATAAAGCTCAGATTCAACACTTTGCACGTCGGTTCTGTCCTCAAAATCCCCGTATTTTACAAGAGGCTTACGCTAATGCTACAAGTATGCCTCACGGCTATATATTGTTAGATTTCAAACAAGGTACACCAGAATGGTTCAGATATAGAACCCGCACCGATGCCGGGTGCTGTGTGTACCTACCACGCAAAAGCTATAAAAACACCGACACTTCCCGCTTACAGATCATTTCATGACCATGTGTCCCAAAGTGTTGAAGCAGCCCCTCTGCTAATTGCGATGTATCGCATGAACCCTCAACAACGTGTCGCCTTGCTGAAAACGGCCGACAAGAAACTGGTTAACTCTGTTTGCGAGTGTAGCTACAACACTTTAAAAGGGTGGGTACCGCTGAAAAATGCGCAGAAGACAAAGTTACGTGCTCACAAGCAGGTGTTGCGCAAGCTGGTCAAACGAGGAGAGTGCTGGAAGAAGAAGAGACGACTACTCGTTCAGAAAGGAGGAGCATTCTTGCCCTTACTTTTAGCCCCTTTAATCAGTGGGGTCCTTGGTTCCTTATTCAACAAGTAAATAATGGAACACACGAAAAAGATGATATTGGTGTCCCCGGAAACATTACACCGTTACGAGCAGAACCACCAACAAGCGGTATCGGCTACAAATCTCAGACTTGGACAAGGAAATGGAAAAAAATTCTCTCTTCAAAACTTTACAAGTCTAAATAGACTTTATACCAACAAGTGCTACAGCGCCATCTACACTTTAGTCAACACCCTCCACCAACTGAAACCGCCACCACCACCACAACCCCTGAAGTGCCTGTACTTCCCATCCCTGCTGTACTTAATACTATACCAGCACAGGCACGTAAAAAAGCTGAACTTTTACTAGAACAAATTTAGTCCCGAGGCAGCATCTCTTGGGACACAAAGGGAGAAGTAAGTATTCAAGATACGCTTCTCCATGGATCCAATATTGTGGATTTAGTCAACGATCTGGTCAGAGCAAGAAGACACAGCGAGCCGTCAGGGGGGGGAAAGTTTTTCACGGCGCTGCAAAAAATTAATGTTCCGAAATAATTTATTGTAAACCCGAAACGTTTGGTGCACATTAGAGATCCGACGCCCATACCACAACCACATACACCGTCGCAACGCCCTAAGAAGAAGAAACTGAGGAGGGTGGATGAAAACAAGTGGCTGCCGTTCAGAGCTTAATGGACCGTTTAGCCGACATCTACTACGACCCTTATCACCCTGCGGGGTTTGCAGGGGCGGCGTCGCTCATAAAGGCATCCAAGAAAGATCCCGAAAAAGTACGAGAATGGCTTCGTGCACAGGACGCTTATACCCTACATAAACCTGTCCTAAAAAAATTTCCACGCAACAAGTACGTGGTCTGAAACATTGACGTTCTCTGGCAAGCCGATCTCAACGACATGCAAAGTCTCAAAAAATACAACGACGGTGCAGAGTATTTGCTCACCATCATCGATGTGTTTATCAAGAGGGCACGGTGAGGACGCTTCCTTCCAAGATGGGGAGCATCGTGAGAGACGCATTTCGTGACATTTTCAAGCAAAGCGGCCGTAAACCTCTAAGTATACAGACGGACAAAGGAACAGAGTTCACGGCACCTCTAGTTTGGAAATTTCTCAAGCAAGAAGGCGTGCGATACTACACCACTCATAATCCGGACGTGAAGGCAAGCATCGTGGAACGGTTCAATAGAACTCTGAAATGACGCATGTGGCGCTATTTTACCAAAAATAACACGTATCGGTATGTGGACGTCCTCCAAGATCTAGCCAACGCTTACAACGGTGCCAAACATTCCAGTATCAAGATGGCGCCCTCCGACGTTTCAGAAACTAATATGCTTCAAGTCAGAGATAATCTGTACGGTAAAAGGCGTCCAAACTCAAAGTCTAAAATAAAAGTTGGTGACACGGTGCGTATTAGCAAATCCAAAATGCTGTTTGAAAAGGGCTACGAAAGCAATTGGAGCGAAGAGATTTTCAAAGTCAGCAGTGTCGTGTTGCGACAACCTGTCGTCTACAGACTCACCGATCTTGACGTTGAAGAAGTGGAGGGGACGTTTTATGAGCCTGAATTGCAGCGCGTACGTCTCCCTGAAACTTTTAAAGTTGATAAAATACTACGTGTCAAGGGTAAAGGCGCCAGAAAAAAGGTGTACGTGGAGTGGAAAGTTTACCCCGCCAAGTTTAACCCTTGGATTCCTGTCAGCTACGTCAGCGCATTACCATGAAGGACCAGTTTTACATCACTTTGCCGAGCGACAGCTCTATGGGATATTTCCCGAAAAATACGCTCACGAATTTCGCCACGACACTTCCTTACCGTCTTACACTCGAGGGCAGGTGGGAGGTCGCTCTGGCTGAATTTCAATATCCTTGTTCTTTCACCACCGTACCCGAGGGTCAAAATATTGTATGGTACAACAGGGTGGACGCTAAAGGCGTGGAACAAATATTCAAGGATCATATCCCTGCTGGAAACTACAGCACTATCCAAGAATTGATCAAAGCTTTAAACGACATAGATACGTTTCAAGGGAATTCCGGAGTTGTATTCAAGTACACAAGCTTCAATAAAAAAAGTGGAAATTATCTCTACACCAGATATACAGCTGCTGAGTCTATCAACCCAACTAGGTCTACAGCGTGGTTTCGATCGTCAGACTAATCTGATCTAAGTACCAAAGTCTCTGTACGCCGCCAAAATTCTATTAGGCCTGCCCTCGAAAATGTACATCTACACGGATATCGTCTAACCGCACCCCGTGGGTGACATTGTGGCACCGCTGTTACGTATCGTTGGTATCAACAACGTAAACTATCTCTATGGCATACATAAGACAGTTAGCTATGACCCGTTGTACTACATGCCCATGATTATAAAGGAAATTGAAAGCTTGGAAATCAATATAGGATCCGACACGGGTGAACCTGTACCATTTGAGTTTGGAAAAGTTTGTGTGAAACTTCATTTTCGACGCTGCTCAACATGAACTGTCCCTATCAAAGATACTACGTCAACCAGGCTGGAACAGGAATATCTTCGATCTACCATGGTGTTCCCTATCAACGAGGGCATGGGATAGGCATTTTTTTCAGCGGCCTTTTCAAAAGCGTCGTACCGTTGCTGGGGAGCGGCGCTAAATCCATCGGAAAACAGGCGCTTCATACGGGTATCGACGTGCTCTCCGACGTTGCCAACCAACGGCGTACTTTCAAAGAGGCCCTACGGCAACGTGTCGGTGAGGCTGGAACAAACCTGAAACGCAAGGCTGAACAGAAGAGCATCACGCTGATGACCGGCTCAGGCTATAAAGGGCATCGTAAGAAGCAACGACGTCATTCTAGGGTCGTCACCCGACGTAAAAAGATCAAGAAAGAAGCTAAAGATATTTTCAGTTAAAATATCATTTCTACACCCCCAGTCCTGCGAGTGTTCCAGCTGTGAGCTCGATCTCTTTTCTGTGCCACACACTCATACCAGTCTTGAAAGTGGGCAATGGCTCTCTTCCCTCACCGATGATTCACCCATTGAATTTACCGTTACTGGACAAGGCGAATTCTATATAGATCTTTCCCAGACTATGCTCTATCTCAGGGTGGCCATCATGAAACCCGATGTTGGCGCTTTCACTGAGGTGGATCAGATAGCTCCCGTCAACAACTGGTTGCATTCGCTATTCACGCAGATGGACGTGTTTTTAAACCAAAAACTAGTATCACCGCCCAGCAACACGTATGCCTATAGAGCGTACATTGAGACGCTAATCAATTACAACAGTGAAGCCAAAAGAACGCATTTGACTTACGGTCTGTGGTTCGCAGACAGTCCTGGAACCTTTGAGAAGGCTAACGCCAACAACAAGGAATTTGAGGCCCGTCGCAGTCTCACCACAATAAGTAAGACCGTGGATCTTTTGGGGTATCTACACGGGACGTGAGTAGTATTACCCAGGGTATAAATCGTGGCAATAAGCCAACAACTGTCGTAATTAATTGTGTGTACGTGACATCATAAGATAATTAAGGACGTATGATAGTATGACGTCACATTATATATAGGATTTACTTACCACGACTATAAACCGTGGCAATAAGCCAACAACTGACGTAATTAATTGTGTGTACGTGACATCATAAGATAATTAAGGACGTATGATAGTATGACGTCACATTATATATTGGATTTGAATAATATTAAGTGACTGACAGATAATTAATTGTGCAAGAGTGTTTTATAGTGACAGATAATTGTGGTTTAAGTACCGAGGTACATTATGTCAGTAGGACGTAATGACGTCATTTAAAAAAGTTATATTACATAAATATATAATTTAAATGAGAGGGAAATATTACTAGAATAAAAAATAAATATAAGTTTTTTTTCACATTTAATTATAATAGATAAAAAATACATATTTCACAATTTATTATTGTTATCCATAAAAATACAAAGATCGTCATACAGTGATAGATAGTCAAAAATTACTCATTATGTTTTATGACTACAATATAACATTTAAACATTTGGAAAATATTACTCTCAAGTGAGTTGATATTCAGTGTGAAACGATCTATGAAATATCTCCGGCTAAAATAAAACCAGTTTTAAATAAGGAGAGGTTTGATTTGAGAACTCTAAATGACCAGCCAATACATTCTCATAAAAATTAATTTATTGAACAACATACATGATTAAAATTTATTTTAATTTCTAATTTCTTAGACAGCAGGACGTTTGAAATATTAATTACGTCATATACACTAAAAATGAAAAAATAAATACAAGTTTTTTCACATATAATATCATATAATTGTCATATTAGTTACACAGTATAATTATAGTGTTTAGGAGTTACATTAATTCGACTGAACAATTCTTAGCTTGATAGATTTGTCACCATAGATTTCTTCATAAATTAATACATACTTTGATTTATTAACATGGTCAATATGATCATTTGAACAAATTGATGAATACTTATTTGGCAAAAAAAAGCCTACGATAATATTTTTTAAATAGGCTTTCACATAAACACCTCTATCAAACTTTGTGTCTCTTTCATTAAAATATATAATATCTAGTATTGTATTCTCCTTTAAACTTCTTAGAGAAATATATTGAATGTCATCGGTCTTGGCTGAGTTGAAGTCGTTTATAAACTTGTCCATACCTTGAAAAAAATTCAAACATATATATATATACTATAGAAATAATAATAAGACAGAAACTAATAAAAATTTATAAATTACCTGATTCACTCAGATCCTCAATATGACGACGTTTAAATGACTGAAGGTGACTGTTTGAACACAAGTCTGTATCTGATAGATATTTAATAATTCCGATGTCTTAAATACCCATCGTATTTCTGTAAATTCTACCTCTCAAGGTGAACAACATCCAGAATACAACTTTCTAATTAGATATTCAGGTCGCTCAAAGTATTGAAGTTTATTCTCACTAGCATATAACAATCAACTCACGTTTTATAGAGACAAGGACCACAACGGGTATTTTCTAATTAGATATTCAGAACGCACTCGCCTAGTTGGCGAAGCTGACTGATGGCCGTGTGTTGAGGCCTAGTGGTCAAGACGACCTATTTCCAACTGTTTATTGTCCTTGTATTAGATGACATTCAACAATGTTTAATATAATATAGTTAATCATCTTCCATTGAATCAATTGTAAGACAGGATAGGAATTATGTAAATCAAACAAATATTGTAAATTGTATATTTTATAATCAATAAACCAAAATACAATATATATATATAATTAAAAGTTCTATATTATTATCGATGCAACAATTGTAAGACAGGATGAAAATAATACAAATTGTATATTAATAATATATAATATTACATTATAATTAATTTATAATATCTATTAATTTATATTCCCATGACATAAATTCACAACATGTACTTTTGAATTGTGGACAGTGTGATGATGGCTTGAAAACATTTCTCTTAACAGATGTGATATGTAATTTTTATTATATATCCTGGATGTTCTCTGTAATCTTCACCTACTATATTTTTACAGTAAAATAACTTGGCTGTTCAAGACTAATTTCAAGTTCTTTATCTTCCTTATATTCTTTTACAATTAATAGACATTCTATACTGCTTTGCTTGTGCTAAAAGTTGAAACAATTCTGTCCTGTTAAGACAGACCAAGGTGATACAATTTTATAAACTCTCCCGGATCAAAACAAATATTGTAAATTGAATATTTTATTTTATAATCAATAAACCAAAATATAATATATATAAAAGTTCTATATTATTAGCGATGGATAAATTGTAAGACAGGATGTAGATAGGAATTATGAAATTATTGTAAATTATATATTAATAATATACAATATTACATTATAATTAATTTATAATATCTATTAATTTATATTGTTTTTCAGAGCCAATTAAGCATGAAGGGACTCACAAGAAACAAATTCACAGCATGTATATTTGAATTGTGGACAGTAGTTATATGATGATTACTTGAATCATTTCTCTGAATAAATGTGATACGTAAATTTTTATGTTATATCCTGGATGCTCTCTGTAATCTTCACGTAGTATATTTCCAGTAAAATAACTTGACTGTTCAATACTAATTTTGAGTTCTTTATCCTCCTTATATTCTTTTACAATTAATAGACATCCAACACTGCTTTGCTAGTGGTGAAAGTCGAAACAATTCGATTTTATAAACTCTCCCGTATTCACGATCGACAGGAACACTTATCACTGATGATATTGAAGCCATGATGATCAATATAATATAGTTAATATACCAGACTTTCCTTATAATTATGGAAATAACATGTAAATCAAAACATATATTGTAAATTGAATATTAATAATATAAAATATTACATTATAATTTATTTATAATATCTATTAATTTATATTGTTTTTCAGAGCCAATTCAGCATGAAGGTACTGCCAAGAAACAAATTCACAGCATGTACGTTTGAATTGCGGACAATAGTTATATGAGGACTGCTTGAAACATTTTTCCGAACAAATATGATACGTAATTTTTATGTTATATCCTGGATGCTCTCTGTAATCTTCACGTACTATATTTCCTGTAAAATAACTTGGCTGTTCAAGACTAATTTCGAGTTCTTTATCGTCCATGTATTCTTTTACAATTAATAAACATCCAACACTGTTTGTTTGTTCTGAAAGTCGAAACACTTACATCCAGCTAAGTCAGACCACGGTGATTCGAGTTTATAAACTCTCACGTATTCACGATCGACAGGAACACTTATCACTGATGATGTTGAAGCCATGATGATCAATATAATATATTTAATATTCCAGACTTTCCTTATATATATATACCTATTAGAAATATTATGTAATCAATATGTAATTTTATTGATTGATTTCTATTAAGTATTCAGCTTACTTCTATCTAGCCATCGAGCTACTAGACCAAGGCCAAATACGTACCTTCTAATTAGATATTCAGGTCGCTGGTGAAAGGTGTGCTGTAGAAATCATGGGATTTAGAAATTTCGACCACGGTCGGCGAGGGAAAACACATTGAGTTGGAGTCCTATAAAAGGTGAATTTAACTATACCAAGTTATCATTTCATTGCCATCTTGTCGGCTGAAAAGAAGTTGTCCGTAAAATACATCAAAATCCCGCATTTTCAGCAAAAGTAAGATCAATTTTACTATTATATCTCTAGTGTTCAATTTATTAGTTAAACTAATATTTTATATTCTTTCTATACTTATAATTTATTTGTTTTTATTTTAAATATTTTTTATGGGTTTCTCTTTTCCAAATTTATTATTTAAACTAACAATTAGTTTTCTTTTTTCTTTTTTTTTAGTGTCTAACGAACAAATATTTATAGCTAACGAATCTAGCGGCAATGGCATACACTCTACTTCAGACATTAACAGAAAACGCCAACACATTTTTGATTATGCGGCGGGTACAAACACTAATGACTCATTTACCATTATAAGGGAGACAGGACGATCTTATACTCGGTTCAACACCTTAGGCAGAGATATTTTAGTTCGATTCAAGCCTTTGATTACGAACGTGAGTCCACTGCATTATCTAAAGACGTGTTTCTCTAGTCTATTAGCATACTTGCCTAGAGATACGGCACCTTACGATTTAATTGGACTCACGATCACGAACACGGAGAATAATTTTGATAAACCGGTCGGGCTTTCGTACCGTAGATGTGACCAAATTGATGTGAACAGTATTATGAATACATTAACAAAAGTTATTCAGAGTAATGCCAGATTTGGTATAGCCGATGTATTGATGATTAAAGTGAATCATATCAAAATGATTATGGGCAACGGTAAGACAGCGTTAAAAAGAAGGGGCCTTCTAAACGATTATTTGAGTCATCATAAAAGGAGTATAGTAGTTGTTAAATCATTGACGAATAGTTTGGCTTACGCTATAGTAATAGCGATAGCTAAAATCAGAAATGATATTTATTATAAATCTTATACTAGGGGTGGAAAATTAACAATGTGGTAGATGAGCTTCTCGCAAAAACTCCCGTATATTTATCAGGGGGAGGGGGGCGCGAACATCTCGATAAATTTCAAAGTTATTTCCGTGACCAATATAAAATACGCGTGTATAATACCCTCTCGCCGGTCAACGGATTGTGGTACGAAGGGGTATCGTCTTCTACTAGATACATTAACCTATTGTACGATGACGTCACGCATCACTTTAACGTAATAATCAATATGGCTTCGGCTTTTTCGGGTCAGTATTTTTGCGACGGATGTAATACCGGCTTTGAAATAGGTGCAAGACATTTATGTAAGAGTACTTGCCCCAAATGTATGTCCATACCTCCGTGTTTGTATGCAAGCGAAAAACAAGTGTATTGTTGTAATTGTAACAGGTTCTTTAGGTCTGCCACTAGTTTCACTAGCAATAAATCGAATAAAATTCGCGGTAATAAAACAGTTTGTAGTTTTAAGACAGGTGTGTATTACCTGTGATAAAACAAAGGGGAGAAATCACGAATGTTTTAAATCATACTGCGCAACGTGCAAACAAAATAAAGAAAACCCGCATCGTTCTTATATGCAGTTGTTGAGTCGGAAGCAGCTTGATGATTATTATCTAATGGTATTTTATGATTTCGAGACTAGACAAGATCGCGCTATAACCAATGATAGGTTTGTGCACGAACCGAATTTTCTTCACGTACAACACTATTGTGTAAAATGTGAATTTAACGATAATATGGACGAGGATTGTGACCAATGTGGGAAACGATCTCATTCCTTTTGGAATAATCCGGTAGACGGCTTCATTGACTACCTGAGACAACCGAGGCCGTTTGCCAATAAAATAGTTTGCGTTGCGAATAATGGGAAAGGCTTTGACACCATATTTATCCTGAATAGATTTCTATCACTAAACTGTACCCCTAAAATTATCGCGGACGGAACTAAAATACTCTGCATGACAATGGACCACATACAATTTAAAGACAGCCTATGTTTCCTACCTATGCCACTGAGACAGATCCCGAAAGCGTTTGGACTAGACTGTAAAAAAGGACACTACCCCTATTTATTTAATACAGAAAATAATTTAAATTATATCGGTGAGATGCCCGGTCCCGAAATGTTTCGTGCGGATTATATGAAACCGGATTAGCGAAATGACTTTATGGTGTGGCACGCTGATAAACTGCGGAAGGGGTATTTATTTAATAATAAGGCAGAGCTGGAGGACTATTGTGTGGATGACGTAAATGTATTACGCAAGGGTTGCCGTACATTTCGTTATTTATTTCTAAATATAGGTGCGACAGACGTTTTTAGAGACTCCATCACAATCTCGTCGGCGTGCAATCGATTATTTAGAAAATTGTTCTTAGCCCCCGATACGATAGCCATCCTGCCCAAGGGGAATACAGGTGCGGTGACAGACAGTCTGTGAAAGCCATAAAATGGTTAGTCTATCTGGAGAAAACCCGCCCCGATATTCACATACAGCACGCCTTCAACGGGCGTGAGATAGAAATTTTGGGTAGGAAAGTGGACGGGTACTGTGACGCGACAAAAGAGATTTTTGAGTTTGACGGTTGTTTCTTCCACGGGTGTACATGTCTTTCGAACCGTGACGTGACTATAACAGGTACGAAAGAGACTCTCACCGAGCGATACGAGTGCACTCTGTTGAGAGATCGAGCATTTAGAGCCGCAGGGTACACTGTTACAACTATGAAAGAGTGTGACTTTGACAAAATACTGACTGAAGACACACAACTAGATCTAGAGCTATACAATCACCCTATGATTCAAACTGTTCCGCTCAATCCACGTGACGCACTGTACGGTGGACGGTGTGAATCTATGACATTACACTACAAGACTAACCCCGACGAGAAAATAGGATATCTTGATGTCTGCAGTTTATATCCTTGGATATGCAAATATTTTAAATTTCCTGTAGGCCACCCTATAAATATTTTTGTCACCGACGATATCCCCACTGACGTTGCAGACCGAGATGGTCTAATTAAATGCAGTGTTCTGCCACCTAGAAATTTGTATCACCCTGTACTGCCCTACAAGACACAATCAAAATTAATGTTTTGTTTATGCTCCTCTTGTGCAAACGAGATGAACCAAGGGGATTGTTTACACACCGACTCTGACAGGACTATTACAGGCACATGGATAGTGGACGAGGTTCGACTAGCGCTAGAAATGGGCTACAAGATGGTTAGAGTACACGAATTTTGGGAATATAAAATTACCTAGTTCGATCCTCAGACCAAAGAAGGGGGACTGTTTGTAGAGTATATTAACAAGTTCCTCAAGATCAAACAGGAGGCCTCTGGATACCCTGGATGGGTGAAAAGAGACGAGGACAAAGACAATTACGTTAGCGAGTATTACAAAACAGAGGGAATAGTGCTGGATAAAAACGAAATTGTTAAAAACCAGGAAAGCGTGCACTCGCCAAATTGTGTTTAAACTCTTTCTGGGGACGATTTGCATTGAACGAGAACAAGACACATACCACCATTGGGAACAACCCAAAATACTTTTTCTCCCTACTCACCACCCCCGGTAAAGAGGTTCGCAACATTATTTTCCCCAATGACGAGGTTGCTTGCGTCTCGTGGACATACCATGACGAGGCCGCCCTCCCTCTTGACACGGTCAATGTGCCTATAGCCGCGTACGTGACCACCGGTGCCCGTATGAAATTGTATTCATATCTCAGGCACTTGGGCAGTTCTATTCTTTACTGTGACACGGACTCTATTATAAATGTGTTAAGACCGACAGACACGTACACTATACCGACAGGCGACAAGTTGGGTGACATGACAAACGAGCTGACCGCCTACTCTTAGAGCGCGTACATTACAGAGTTTGTTTCCGGTGGACCGAAATATTATTCTTACAATGTGTTTGTCCCCTAGACGAACGAATACAAATCCATCACCAAAGTCAGGGGTATAACACTAATATATGAAAACACAAAGATTGTACACTTTACTACTATTAAAGACATGATTTTGAAAGACATGGACCCCGTACACGTGACTAACCCTCGAAAAATTAAAAGAAAAAGAGGCCCCATCGACGTCTCCCAGTTGGAGAGAAAAAAATATAATATTGTATTCACTAAGCGTAGAAGATTAAATAACAACACCTCCGTACCCTTCGGTTATAGTTGATCACATTTTTACTCTCTTTCTGTTTCTAGTGACTGATGGTAGTATCCAGAATATTCGTTTGGAATGTGGACGTTTACGCCAAATGCAAATTCGCAGAAATAAACGTCCAGACATTAACAATATTACAACATGGAATCGTGTTTGTACTTGTTCCCCCTTTTAAACATTGTAAAACCGACACCAATTCTATGACATTATACGAAGAATTTAATGATGACACAATTTTTACCTTACTAAAACTAGACATAGACCCTCTTACTATGATACTACCACACACAGAAACAGGTGTAAAAAGGCTATCATTACACAAGTGTGAAATCAGGTGCTTTAATGACTTCTGTCCAACAGACGGTGCCCCTATTTGTGTACAGGTTAACACGTGGTATAGAAACTATCAGGTGTTTGATCAAATATATATTGACAAGACAAGACGATTAATGGATGACATTGAATAACTAGGCCTACATATCAAATTTTAAATTAAACTTATACGTATACATTTTTCTTTTTTCTCTGATTCTAGTGTCATCCTTATTAAAGTACAAAAAGATCAATAGAAATGCCTTTTCCCTGGTTAGAGCCACCACACCTCTGCAGGTCTAGACTTGAAAAGTCCCTACAATTGCAGTATACAGCCCTCGTGCACGCGTTTAGTTAAGATAAATATTTCTATTATATTACCGGCGGGTACGTACGGTAGAATATCTCCGGGATCTAGTCTGGCTCTTCACCACGGGATAGATGTTTTGGCCGGGGTTATAGACGAAGACTATCGTGGTAATATTTGCGTATTACTCATTAATCACGGCGACACTGTTTTCATAATTAAAAGGGGTGATAAAATTGCTCAACTAGTATGCGTGAAAATTGATTACCCTAGAGTTGAACACACTGATTCGCTATCAAACACTCAGAGGGGGGAGGGTGAATTTGGATCGAGTGACATCCCTATAAAAGATCGTGTCATCGGTAATTGTAATTTAGTATAATGGATCAAATCAACGCGTCCATCCTCACGTACTCAAAGAAGCAGGATTTGTGTCTGATGTCTGCCGCGAAGTTGAATAATTTACCTATAGAATTTATTAAAACATACGCGTGTAGAGATATAAATCGCGCTTGGGACTTACTCTCTCCCTCTACGCAGCACGAATTGAAAGATTATAAATATTGTTTGGAACATTATAATAGGGGGTTAACACAAATTGATGGACCGCCGTCTATAAAGAAAAAATGTCAACAATGTCTGACATCATCGTAGAAGAGCCGTGATATTTATATACGTGACTTTTTTTTTACATTGGTCTCTGAACACTGATTGTTAATTGGTTTTTTACAGTGGTCTCCACACACAGTGACTGTTAATTGGTTTTTTCCTTTACAGTTTTGGTTTAACATCGATAACATGACTAATGTAATTGTAGATTTTCAGGGGTTTAAAGATGAATGCAATAAGTTTATAATAAAAGAATGTAGTATTTTATCTATTTGTGGAAGTGATGTACATCACTATACATTTAAGTCGCCATATTCCTTTTCAAAATTACCGCGGCATATTAAAAAACAATGTGATTGGCTCACATATAATCATCACGGTCTGCAATGGGACGATGGGGATATGAACTCGGACAATTTCATATAATTTTTAAAATGGCCACTCTCGACTCGACTATAATTTATGTAAAGGGGGAGGAAAAGAAATTTTTTTTAATGGAAATTGTGGATAAAAAGCAACTTGTTATTGATATGTTAGACTTGGGGTGTCCCTTCCTGAAGGATAGTATCCATCATAATTATGATAAATGTTTCGGTCATAAATATAAAAAATTAAATTCAATTTGTACGCTTTCGAACGTAAAATATCTTAGAGATTGGTTTGTCACCACCACTACTATAAATTTGAAATCGTAATTTTTATTTTTTAGTTTTATACCAACACCAGACGAATGCACATCGATGTCTGTGTTTGTACACCCTTCCACACTGATATTAGCGGAACCGTCTAATTGCGGAAAAACTACTTTTGTAGAGAATTTTCTGTTAAATTTAAAACAGGTGTGCAGTGTGGATAAATTTGATAGAATTCTATGGTGTTTCAGCGAGAGAAATTCTATTCCCTCAACACCACGTCACACTACACAAAGGTGTACCGGACAATTTCGATTTTAAGACCGGCGGGGCTCAACTCATCGTGCTGGACGATTTAATGAATGAGGTTTATTCAAACAAAGTTAGTGAACTTTTTAATATGGGGAGTCATCATAGAAACCTATCGGTTATTTTGATCACACAAAATCTTTTCCATCAGGGAAATATGTCTCGTGACATCTCGCTAACCGCTAAATACATTGTTGTGTTTAAAAACCCGCGTGATCAAACACAGGTAAACTATCTAGCTGGACAAGTTTATCCGGATAATCCATCCGAAATACAAAGAATCTATAGGAAAGCAACCAAATCACCTCACGGGTATTTACTCTTTGATCTGAGTCAGAACGCGGACGAACGCCTGCGCTTCAAAACGGACATATTTGACACTATTTGCAAAGTGTTTGTCCCCGCTAGACTACTAAATGAAACTAGTCAAGAAAAATAGACACGTACTGCGGGTGTTGAAAACGGCCAGTCCTAAATTGCGCAAAGCTATTCTTAAAGTCGTCGACCTGGATGTTGTAACAACACTCGGTGAATGTTCATTAAACACATTAAACAATAATATTAAAATTAGTAAAAGAGATAAGCAAAAATTAATAAAGTATAAAAACTGTATGCGGAAATTGGCTAGCAGCGGTGTTTCGCTGAAGAAAAAAGAAATATAGTCGTTCAATCGGGCGGGTTCCTAAGCATTATTCTACCGGCTATTCTTTCCGCCCTTGTCGGGGCATTGGTTAGATAATAATATGTCACAACTTAAACAGATGCTTCTCGTACCACCTGAGCTTTTTCGCGATAAACACGATGACAACGCCACCACCGACTTTGTACAGATGAAAAAATTCTGAAATCTAGAAAAAAAATTGACGATTATCAAAGATTGGCTAGTTTTAGAAAACACCAACAGCGTTATTTAACAGACAGGGAGAGAGCGAGACAACCAATTAAAATACCCATCGTGGGCCCCACAGTATTAAAACGTAGACCTGTCGACCTTGAACGAGGTACACGAAAAGTAAAAAGAAAACGACCTTTAGTTAGGAGACAGCCGGTTCCACCTCGATTCCTTTCAGTCGAGGCCACATTTCAAAGCAGTCCTATTAGTGTAGACTCGCCAGAGAAGGAGGGTGAGTGGGTGGAAGGGGAGTCATATTTCGTGCCTAGATCAGAATCTGATGGAATTGAAACAGGTTCCTCCCGCCTGTTCGGCAGCATAGCAGGAAAATATTTATCACCGTATGTACATAGAAGAATGTCTACAGACCTTGTGTTTGGAATTAGAAAAGAGGGGGATACTTTTAAAATTGGCAATTCGAGTTTCACCGTAGACGATAACGATATATACCTGGGTAACACACACTATAAAGGCACGCAAGGACTTTGGGAGTTGTTGACCAAAAGAAACGTAAATAAAGACATAATTACAGAGAGTGATTTAAAAAATATAAAGACATACTAATTGCCACGAGCGCTCATCGACAAAACTTTGATCCTAACGTGAAAATAACGTCCAGTAGAGGTTTGAAATATAAAACAATCATTTCTAAACTGTTTCCCGCCAGACCGCGTTGGAACACGCTAAGATGAGCGCCACATTAGAAAAATTATATTACAATCTCCCACGAACTTCGGCCTTCTCGACCGCCACAAAACTTAAAAAGGCCAGTCGGTTGGATAAAATAAAAGTAGACGAATGGTTAATCGGCCAGGACGCGTACACTCTTCACCGTAGTTTAAGAAAAAGGTTCTCACGTAACCCGTACAGAGTGACCAATATCGACGATGTGTGGGAGATTGATCTAGTAGATATGAGAGCTTTAAATAAGGAAAACCGGGGCGTCAACTATATTCTAAACATTATTGATTTATTTTCAAAGTACGCGTGGACTATACCGCTTAAAACAAAATCGGGCACAGACATCACGCGGGGTATAAAACAGATTTTTAAGGAAGGACGACGCCCCCTTTATATTCATTCGGAAAAGGGTAGGGAATTTTTAAATTCTAAATTTAGAACCTTTTTGAAACAAGCAGGCGTTAATTTTTATCATTTGCATAATCCGGATATAAAGGGGGCCGTCTTGGAACGTTTCAATCGCACACTGAAAACTAAAATGTGGAAATATTTCACCGCATTCAACACTCACAACTACGTCGATGTGTTGGGCAAGCTAGTTCAAAATTATAACGCTAGTGTTCATTCGACTATAAGAAAGGCTCCGGCTTCAGTCAAGCCTATTCACGTACTTAAAATACTATTGCGCCTGTGAAAGCGGTGGGCTAAAATTAAAGTAGGGAAAATTTTGTTCAAGGTAGGCGATCATGTGCGCATAAGTAAAGAAAAAATGATTTTTGACAAAGGATACGAGGCTAATTTTACACGAGAAATATTTAGCATAGTTAAAGTAATTCCTAGACTTCCCCAACCGATGTATTCGTTACAGGATTTCCGCGGGCGGCCCATTGAGGGACATTTTTATAACTACGAACTAGTTCGCGTGCGTCGTCCAACGATTTTTCAAATAGATAAAATAGTACAGATTAAGCGGATTAAAGGCATTCAACATCATCTAGTCAAGTGGAAAGGATACGACAGTTCTTTCGACAGCTGGGTGCCTGCGTCTAACATTAAACAAATATGAGTCAGTTTTATGTAGCTCTGCCATCGGACTCGAGCGCTGAATATTACGAGAATAATACACTCTCATACTATACTACAAAATTGGCACAGTCCATACGGCTAGAACACGACCGGTGGGAGGTGGGACTAGCTGAATTATCCTATCCCGTCGGTTTTGAAACTCTCGAAGATAACATTTCATCCAAAGATAAAGAATTGACGGCAAACGTCGTGGTGACCCAAGTGGGCCGTGTTTCGTTTCCTCAACAAGATTTCACCTCCTTTAAGGAGCTTTATAATAAAATTAAGAGCTCGATAAGTGATAAAGGAGATATAGAGGTTTTAATATCTGAATTTCAATGGTACATTCTTCGCGATCAAACAATGTTAACTGAGATTAAAAAACAAAAGGGTGCATGGACGCCCGACAAGTCAACCATAACTACACGATTCAAAAACATAATTTCATTTACGGTGGCGAAAAGAAAATTTAAAATAGAATTTCCTGTTCGTCTCTATGTGGGCATCGGAGAATTAATTACAACCATTCGAAACAGACTACCCAACATAGAGTCACTTAATGCGGTTAATACACATATGAGGGATTTAATGAGCGAGGATATTAAGGGTGTCTTTTTGCGACCTAATCGTAAACTGCCCGGCTCTAGTTCAACCGAAACAGAGCCTGTCTTTGTGTACACAGACATTATAGGACCACAGTTGCTAGGCGACTCTTATGTAATATGGATTAGAATCATACAGTTCCCCTCCGCCACCGCACATCACGTGTTCTTTCCTATATTCTATTTTCCCGTCAAGAAATGTAATTTTGACTCTATAAGTATAGGCTTATATACAAAGTTTGGCGAACGAGTGAATTTTCAATCGGGTCCCGTGCCCACCGTAGCGGTTTTATATTTTAGAGAGAAAATACTAGATAAATAGATACGGGGGATAGTAATTTGACTTAGTCTTAACAATGGAGGGAGAGAGAGAAAACATCGGTCCCGTCTATCACGCCAGTTATAAAATGCAACGGGGCTGTGGCCTCGGGTCGTTTTTGGGTGGATTATTTCGATTTGTCAAACCGTTGTTTATGAGGGGGGCGAAAGCGGTGGGAAAACAAGCGTTACAAACAGGTTCGCACATTTCGGCCGACAAGGCGACACGCGAACCCGGTCAAAAAGTCGGTGATATAGTTAAAAAGCGCGTCACTCAGGCGGTGGAGGGACGTGGCTTAAAAAGGGTAAAAACCGTAAACGACTTCATTCGAAGGTGGGCGCCAGAGTAAGAGGGAACAAGAGAGCTAAAAAAGATATTTTTGATTAATTATGGAGTGTTCAAAAAGAGAACTCGATCTTTTCGACGAAAAATGTAGTCAAACGGCAATTAAAAATAATAAAGTGGTCGAATAAAAACCCATCACTTCCGTGGTCAATGACGCTCACTTAGGGTTTTTTGCCCCTGGAGATGGCGAGTACTTTCACGACCTCTCTTCGATTAAATTATATCTTCGTATTCAACTGGTGAAAGGGGACGGGACACCGGTCGCAGCCGACAATAAAATCAGATGCGTCAACAACTTGTTAAATGCTTTATTCAGTAAAATCAATATCTCTCTCAACGAAACACCTATTACAACCTCGACAGACAACTATGCCTACAGGGCTTATTTATAGACTTTAACTAATTACGGTAGAGACGCCTCCGACACCCACCTAGTGAATGGTATGTGGTTTTTGGATACCCCTGCCGCTAACGGTGAACTCACTGCATCCATAGAGAACAAAGGCTTCGCCACGAGATTAGACTTGTTAAAACATCCGGTCGACTTGGTGGGACGTTTACACGCCGACATATTTAATATTTCACATTTGCTATTGAAAAATGTATCGTTGCGCGTTAAATTAATTCGCAACAAAAGAGAGTTTTATCTGCTCACAGACGCGGACAATTTAAATACCAACATGCGGTTGAAAATTTTAGACGCCACCCTCTTTGTGAAACACGTGGAAGTGTCGCCGACTATTTCACTCGCTATAGAAAAGACACTGTTACGAAAGCCGGCCCAATACCACCTCAATCGGGTGGACGTCAAGTCTGTGACCGTACCCAAAGGATCCAAGTCTGTGAGCCTAAACAATGTTATTCAAGGGGTTATTCCTAAAATGGTTTTATTCACAATGGTGTCAAACGATGAGTTTGTAGGCAGTTTGAACACGAATCCGTTTCAACTCAATCATAGAAACCTTGATCGTTTCGTCCTGTATGTAAATGGAATCCAAAAACATTTGCCCATTTTGATAAATTTTGACAACGTCGGCACGTCCACCCTCGCCTATGACACATTGTTTTCGGGATTGGGCATACACCTTCAAAACAGCGGACATTTAATCACGCGAGACATGTTCAATAAAGGTTACTTTATGTTGGCCTTCGACTTAACTCCCGACAGTGCAGGACAGGACTCGCACACCAGCCTTCAGACAGAGGGGAACGTGAGATTTGAGTTACAGTTCAAGACAGACTTTGACACCGCCATAACCTGTTTGTTTTACTCTGAGTACGAGGGGACGGTGTCGATAGATTCTAATCGGGAGGTGAAAATTAATTATTAACACCATGAATTCTCATCAAATAGACACACTGCTGCGCAAAATTTCAATCTATAAAGGGACATTTCCTTCGAACAAATTACCTCAAAATTTCACTCGTCCCGCCTTATTTGTGGTCAATCCAGACCCTCACACTAAACTCGGTTCTCATTGGGTGGTTCTATATTTTTCAAAATTTGGGGAGTATTTTGATACATATGCCAGAAGACCGAGCTTAGCGATGACTAGATTCTTGAATAAACACTCGACACGATGGACGTACAACCGCAAACGACTCCAAGCCATAGCCTCCGGTGTGTGCGGGCACTATTGCTGTCTGTTTGCCGTTGCCAAGGACGCCGGCTGGAGCCTAAGGTGATTTCACAGACCTGTTCTCAACCGCCGACTTGTGCAAGAACGACCGACTGGCCTTCACGCTGTTCAAACGTCGCTTTGGCCGCTGTCCAAGGTGTACTAGCAGCGATGCCCAGACGTGTGTTCCAGCATTAGATATAAAAGGTATACTATAATTTTATTTAATCATTTGTATTCAATTATCTGACAGATAAACATCATGTCGGGCATCTTTGATTTTTCATTTATCGTCAACTCTAAAAAGGAGTGGGTGGTCACCGAGCTAGCTATAGTTTTCATCGACGAGAAACAATCCTCGTGCTATCAATTCAATAAAACCACCGGCTTGTGCTACTCCAAATTGGTTCCAATTCTAAAACAAAATTTAGATAAAGCCGTCGTGCCTTACGCATATAATAAACAAAAAGGAAATTTCTTGTCCCGTCTCACAGGCCGGACATTCATCCCACTACGCGAGGACTATAAATGTCCTTTTGTTGATTTGATCAACTCTAATTGTTGGGGTGTACCACCCCTTGTCACGACATCACCCCGTGCGCGTTAAAAAATGCAAACGCTTTGGCACGATTCGTCAGATTTCACAGCGCCGAGAAATTGTATAAATTTTGTTCAATCACCGACGACGACGACGACGACCACGATACTAGCTTTAATTGTGACGACTGTTGATTACAGGACATCAGTCTAGACGCAGACAGCGATGAGGAAGGTGACGAGCAGCTGCAATATGGTGGAGGATTATCTCCCGTCCGAGGATTCGTCGCTGGTGACCCGCACTTTCTACCTAAACGACAAACAGAACAAACACGTGGCGGTGGGCCTCTTCCCTGACCACAACTTTTATGCTCACGTGATGTTTTCATCAAATTCTAAGCGTCTAATACTCACCGTCCCTCAATGGAACTTTCTCGTCAAAGAAAGGCCGTTTTGGTCCGACTGTGTGCAGACGTGTGTAAACTTCGAGTCCAGCATGGACGACCTTAACATTGTGGTGAAAAAACTTTTCGGTGTGTGGAAATTGTTTCTGAGTGATAAAAAAACATTCAGATCTACCTGTCTACGGACGAATTAAAAACTCTGTACAATCTTGAAAAATATATCACACGCCATGTAAAATATCTAAATCACCCTAATATATCGATGTTCATAGACAATACCCTCGCCTCCAAATCGTTTGTAGACCCGTCCGATCCTATCCCATATTTTGACTATTTTTCACTGTATGACGATCTTTGTATTTTTATGGAAAACAATAATAAATTGTGAAATATGTATATTTTTCTATTATAATTAAATGTGAAAAAAAACTTGTATTTATTTTTTTATTTCTAGTAGTATTTCCCTCTCATTTAAATTATTTATTCGTAGTAAGAGCATATAACTTTTTTTAAATATGACGTCATTACGTCCTACTGACACGGGCTCGCCCGAATTGCGCCAATTCACTTAGCTCGGACCCGAATTGCGCCAAGAGCTTAAAAGTGCCCCCCCAGACCGGACCGGAATTGCGCCAATACCCCCCTTTCCAAGACAGGACCCGAATTGCGCCAACTCTGAACATAAGCAAATATTAATGCTATGCCTGGCAGTAAGAAGGACACAAGTCAAAAAATATAAATCAAACAATATTATATAAAGTGAAATTTTCGCATAAATATATTTTACAAAATAGCATATCAGTGACCGTAGCTAAAAAAATGTGGCCGTAATCATATGTACAAACATGTGATGACACCCACACAGTCAGGAAAACATTTCGCTTTTTTTTGCTGGCATATGTTTAAAATGGCCAAGAATAACAAATAAAAAGTAGGCTTACGACAGAATCGCAGATACTTTATCATAGCGTATATTCACTTTTTAATTAATGGGTCAGCTGAGACAATATTATTCGACGATTTGATAATTACACTTATATGGATCTCTGTGTTAAAACCAAATAATAAATCATTTTATTTGGCTAATATTTTAAATTTGAGTGTTTTAAATTTGTTTACCATATGTTTGCTTTATTTTACTAAGCGCACAAGTTGCTAATGGTTTTTGAAAACTAGTCACCAAAAACTATCCTTTTTTTTAGCACCACGTCTTACTGCCCGTTCGGGCTATAGCCTGTGTACTAATTACTCTAATGGGTTAGGGATTGGGAAGGTTGAATTTATAGGAAGTGCATCCGCATTTGCGTGGAGAGAAAGTGGGGAAACCATTTAGGATCAAACCACTTCAGTGCACCCGGCTGGGTTCGAACCCCAACCTCCCCGGTCTCGAGGGCCAGTCTAGTGCGAGAGTTGCGCCTTAGACCTTACGGCCACCCGAGGGGTAAAAAACTATCCTTGAAATAGTTTGTTTTACCCAAAACTAAGTAGGCCCCTCACAATGTTATTATTCATTATAAATGCACGCTGATTTAAAAAAAATCGTTAAAAAGATTTTCAAAATATTTTGAGTTTTTGAAAACTAGTCATCTACTACCCTTAAAAGAACTTTGCCCCTAAACCAAATAAACAGTATTAATTCTCATCTTAAATACACCCAAAATGTAGCCTATGTTTAAATCAAAATTGTTAAAGATATTTTTGAGAAATTTTAAATTATTTTCAAATTAATCATTAGTAAACTGTCCATAGTTCAATTATTTTCTGAAGATCAATTATACAGTTCTATTCATCATTTAGAAAACACTATCCAGATATACATTTAGAATAAAAAAAAATCAAGCCGATGATTGGGAGTTTGGGGATCGAATCCTGGTCGAGGGAACTGGAGGTGGTTTTTCCTAAATGATATTCCACTCTCACTACATGCAAATTAGGATTCACTTTCTCTGCATTCTACCTATCTCATACCAAAGCCTATTAGCGTAATTAGTACATAAGGAGGCCTATAGCTCGAACAGGTAGTAAAACGCAGTTCTAAAAAAATCTTCAAGAGTGAAAAATATAATAATCAAGTCACAAACTATATAACATTATTTATGTAAAGTTTTAAAATAAAATTGTTTTGCTTACCATGCTTGCGCTAAATGAAATCGACAGCCCACTATCCTGGTTTGTGGAAAAGTCAACACGATGCATTCGTGAATCGCTTGCTCGAAATCAATCACAATGTATAAAGGTTGAAGGTGAAGTTGTCCCTTCTCACAACCGTCTTTAAGGATTCTCATAGCGTCAATGTAGCTCTGCTTTTTTTTTTGTTTTTAAGTAGGCAAAAGACTAGAGGTATGTATGACACTTCGAAATACCCATGTACAGTAAAAAGCTGAAGAAAATGTTTCGGTGCGTATTCAAAGGTTCCATCCATTAACACAATTTCATTCTGGCACAAATACTCAAGATTCGAGTCACAAGAAAGGGCAGACCCGAATTGCGCCAGTTATTAAGGGATTAAAAACTGTTTACTAATCCCGGACCCGAATTGCGCCAAGTCAAGTTCAGGTAGTCGGTGGAGGGAGGTGGGGGAATGATACCAACAAAGACCATCGCAAACAAAATCCCGCCACGTTATGGCTTTCCTCCCCTTAGTAAAGGAATGTAAAAACGCCCTAAGTGCCCCCAACAAGACTTGTAACAGTAGTATTGACATCCGTCTGTACAATACTTATTAATTGTTTCGACAACAGTGACTGTCCCGGTGTATTTTTTTAAAAAATTTTCGGGTTTTGTGTGAACTGTGATAATATTAGCGAGAATTATTGATATGGAAAGGATGTATAGTGAAAAAGGGAAAGTTCTGATTGTCTATTATAATTATACGTATCGACAGGTGAATCAATTAAGGTACGTTATCATCTGGCACTAAAAGTCATGACACTTTAAAGTCGTGACAGTGTGACATGGCGACAATGTGACAATAAGATGTTTTCACGTATAACAAATGTCATGGTCAGCTCTATTTCTTTCTAGTCTATATTTAAACTTTATGTCAACTTTATTCCACAGACAAGGATGTTTTTCATATTCACATAAAAACTGAATTGTTTCAGAAGAAGATGTATCTTCCATGTCGGACGTAATAATACAACTACTGATATAAACTAACAAGTCTAAACTGTCACGGCATTTTGGATACTAGTTTTCACACGGTGCAGAACGTGACACTTCCTTGACATTACGTGACACTGCTTGGAAAAATCAAAACAGTTTGATTTGTGACATTTGTTTCAACTCTACGCAAATGTGGGTTCATTTCCTCTAATTTCTATGATTTTACAAATAATAACACATATTTTCCTAAAAAACCCTTCCTTCAGGTTATCTTGTGAATGTCAGACCTCCACCGTGGTTCGGATTCCACGTTAAACTATGGATCTTTCGTTTCATCTCGCCATTACCCATTAGCGTATAAACCGAACGGGTGGTAAGATAATACATAATAGTCTACGCTTCCTCATTGATTCGTTCAAATCTCAATCATGCTGAATGATGGCGCTAAAACATTATCAATGTTAGCTTTAAATAACCCGTATGATAATAACAATAATAGTAAATGCAAGTATTCAATTGTTTTGTGACGAAACAAGACAAAAAAACTTGAGATTGCCTTTAAGCTTAGATAATGTGATAAACAGTCAAGCTATACAAGTAGTAGGAATAGAGTTTCACAGGCGTTGCTGTATTTTATTGATGCAAGTAGAAACAAAATTTGAAAGATTTCCTTAAAAGTTTTTAACATTAAGTTGTGCTAAAGTGTTATATATAAATCACGTACGGTAGAGAGTTAAGTTCTAATGTATAATCCTCTAACAAACTTTACTTCGAACTCCCAATCTTACTGTCTACATCAGGACAATCGAATGTATTTTCGAGTCATACATTTAATATGATTTTAGTTAATCTAATTAGAGGTATTCAGTTCCTAGCATCACGTCTTACTACCCGTTCGAGTTATACGCTAATATTTTTAGATATAAGAAAAGGGCTATATTTATAAGAAGTGTACTCGCTTTTGCATGAAGTAGAATCGTAAACCTTTTTGAGAAAATCGCCCTCAGTACACGCGTCCTAGGTTCGAACCTTGATCCTTCTCACTCTTACTCTACGTAAATGCGGGCTCACTTCCTCTACAAAAACGATCCAGGTTCGAGCCTTGCTTTAACCCTCCAACATTATTTGGAAAAAAACTTTTTTTCTTTACAAGGTTTGAAACTCAGTCATGATGAATGAAGAGAAGGAGGTTTTTTACTCTACGTAAAAGCAGGCTCACTTCCTCTACACAAACGATCCAGGTTCGAGCCTTGCTTTAACCTCTCAACATTATTTGGAAAAACTTTTTTTCTTTACAAGGTTTGAATCTCGCACTATCAATGTTAGAGCATTAAAAAAAGTATTTTCGAGTCATACATTTAAAATGATTTTAGTTAATCTAATTAGAGGTATTCAGTTCCTAGCATCACGTCTTACTACCCGTTCGAGTTATACGCTAATATTTTTAGATATAAGAAAAGGGTTATATTTATAAGAAGTGTACTCGCTTTTGCATGAAGTAGAATTGTAAACCTTTTTTGAGAAAATCACACCCCAGTACACGCGTCCTAGATTCGAACCTTGATCCTTCTCACTCTTACTCTACGTAAATGCAGGCTCACTTCCTCTACACAAACGATCCAGGTTCGAGCCTTGCTTTAACCCTCCAACATTATTTGGAAAAAAACTTTTTTTCTTTACAAGGTTTGAAACTCAGTCATGATGAATGAAGAGAAGGAGGTTTTTTACTCTACGTAAAAGCAGGCTCACTTCCTCTACACAAACGATCCAGGTTCGAGCCTTGCTTTAACCTCTCAACATTATTTGGAAAAACTTTTTTTCTTTACAAGGTTTGAATCTCGCACTATCAATGTTAGAGCATTAAAAAAAGTATTTTCGAGTCATACATTTAATATGATTTTAGTTAATCTAATTAGAGGTATTCAGTTCCTGGCATCACGTCTTACTACCCGTTCGAGTTATACGCTAATATTTTTAGATATAAGAAGTGTACTCGCTTTTGCATGAAGTAGAATTGTAAACCTTTTTTTGAGAAAATCACACCCCAGTACACGCGTCCTAGATTCGAACCTTGATCCTTCTCACTCTTACTCTACGTAAATGCAGGCTCACTTCCTCTACACAAACGATTCAGACCTTTAAATGTGTATACATCTCGAATTAAACACACATTAGCTTCAATGTTTGTATATCATGGCTTCATGAACGGCTAACTAGACGTCCCTGTTTGTTTTTATAGCTGTCTCAGAGCCGCTCGAAGAGATCATAGAGCAAGTTGACCCGAAATGAAGAAGATAATACTGAGGGGAGAGTAGGGCCTTTTTAGAGCATAGTGCACCCGAACATGTCAGAACCACCGACAAAACGATTGCGTTTATCACCCCCTATCTTTGTATCTCGGCAAACTAATGGGAATAGGGTGTATACTCTCACGGATCTAGACGCTAATGAACAACTCTTAATTAGATACTTGAAACATGACGTTGTACTTCGTGAAGGGAAGCTGTATAATGCTTACATTGAGCATATACCCGGTCGAATTAAGACCTCGAGTCTACTGACAACAGACCATGACAATATAGACGTACAGATCCAAAGACTTTTGACCTTATCACGAAACTTAGGTACAGGATTTACTCAGTTTAGGCTTTACCTGGAGCCACTAGGACTATCTATTAAACTTATTGAACAAGCATACGCTCGACGTATAAAGACGTACTCAATCAGTAACGAGAAACCCTACAAGGATGTTGTACAGTTTCTCGTTGCGTGCGGGGATATTTATGTAAAAACTGTAGAAAAAGAATCAAACGCGAACGGCCCGATAAAGGTAAATTGTAGCCTCATTTGCGAGTTTAAGCATCCTACTGATGATAGAATTGAAAAGGGTTATTTCAATTCTTCCTTATACGATATATTTAACACACTAAACTTGGAGGAGAAATATGAGAATAACGTGGTCTTCCCACTCCTTGCTCAGATTGAGGGCTTTGTTTCTAGAGACTCAGGGTGGATGTACAACGGTACGTTGGAAATGAGAGTAAATTTCTCGAAAAACTCGGCTTTCTCGATCGGTGCCCACGTTCAAATCCCTGAAACTATTGCCAGACGTAGAGCGCTGATAAATGTTCAAGCTGAAGAAGGACTTTGCTTCCCAGTATCCGTATTGGCGTGCTTCTTTGAGCCGACAGGGTTAGCTCAGCGTTTATCGTCTTATCTTAATTTTCGTGACGTGTTGAATCTAGATGGGATCCCGCTTCCGTTCGAAATGAGATATATTGAACGCTTCGAAAGGCTTAACGATATATCTGTTAATGTGTACACTGCAAAACGCGAAGGTAGTGATTCTTATGTGGACACTGCAGACAACTCTAAAAAGTTAGTGATCGTTCCCGTACATGTCAGTGCTAAAGAGTGTGCTAGACATGTTCATTTATTCATGATAAAAGTACATGGGACGGAAAATTATCATTTCAGTGCAATCAAAAATCTGTCACGATTAATAAACCCTCAACTAGCACCCTTGTCTGACACAAGACGTAGGTATTTTTGTGACCGTTGTTTGAGCTCTTTTCTGACTGAAAATAAACTTGTAAAACATAAAGAAACGTGTAAAAAATTTGGAGCGGTAAGGAGTACATTCCCTCAAGGAGAAAATAAATTCCTGGCGTTCTCACAGTATAAACAACAGGAGAAAACAGGATTTATCGTGTACGCTGACTTGGAGAGTTTACTCGTGCCTATAGAAACGTGTGATCCTGACACGAAATTTTCTTATACTGAGAATGTTCAGAGTCATGTAGCATATTCTGTAGGCATGTACACTAAATGCATTTTTGATGATAATCTCTCGGAGTACCGATACTTCACGGGAAAAGATTGTACAGATCAATTTGTTGAAGCTCTTGTAGATACGGCAAAGCGCGTACTAGATTATTATAGTATTGTAGTTCCAATGACGCCGCTAACACCTGCTCAAAGAGATGCTCACAATACGGCTACACATTGTCATATTTGTGAAAAACCCTACGCGAATGATGATATCCGCGTTATGGATCATTGTCACTTGACGGGACTTTATCGTTGTAGCAGCCACGCAGGGTGTAATATTAATTACAAGAACCCTAGTCATCTGAGCGTGGTTATTCATAACGCACGTTGCTACGATAATTTTTTCCTTCTCGAATCACTTGTTGAACGTAGAGAAACTGATCCGTTCACAGGGGAGAGCGTTCTTGTCAATCCAGGGAAAGTTAAGGTTATTGGCGAGACAATGGGAAGATTCAAAGTAATCATGAAGTATATTCGGCACGGGTTTCGAGGGATCGCAATTAAAATTATAGATAGTTTCAGCTTTCTGTGTACCTCCCTAGAGAAATGCGTATCTTACCTCGAACCTGAGCAGCTTAAAATCACTCGTAAGTGTCATCCTGATGATGAACGTTTCAAACTAGTCGCTCGTAAAGGGGTGTTCCCCTATGACTATATAGATTCATTTGAGCGGCTGAACGAGACTCAGTTACCGAGCAAAGATAAATTTTATAACGCGCTCACGGATAGTCATATCTCTCAGGAAGGCTATGATCACGCCTGTAAGGTTTGGCGGCTATTCGAATGTAAGAATCTTTGGATTACTCGAACCTCTACCTTCATACCGACGTAACACTACTGGCCGACGTCTTTGAGAACTTTCGTGATCTTTGTATGAAGACGTATAGGCTCGATCCCGGATGGTCTCTTACGGCCCCCAGTCTAGCGTACCAAGCTCTATTGAGAATAACCCAGGTACGGCTCGAATTAATAGATGACGTAGATATGCATCAATTCATTGAGGGAGCTATTCGAGGAGTGATATGTTTCGTAGCTAATCGTCATTCTGTAGCTAATAATCGCTATATGAGTTCATTTGACCGTTCCAAACCAGAGTCTTACCTCGTTTATCTATACGTGAATGGACTCTATTCATTTAGCATGTTGAGCTCATTACCCTATGGAGGGTTCAGATGGCTTGAAGATGATGAAATTGAATGTTTGGATGTGCTAAACGTGGAGGACGATGCGGATACGGGCTATATCTTGCAGGTAGATCTTGAATATCCACAAGATGTACATGACGCTCATTCTGACTTGCCGTTCTGTCCTGAGAAAGGGATTCCACCCATAGGGAAACACGAGAAATTGTTAACGACTCTAGCTGATAAGACTAGGTACGTCATTCACTATCGTCATCTAAAGTTATGTTTAGTGAATGGGTTGAAACTGACGAGAGTCCACCGTGTTCTCAGTTTCAAACAATCTCCGTGGATGGCGCCGTATATCAAGCTGAACGCGGAAATGAGGAGTAAAGCAAGCAATCAGTTTGAAAACATGTTTTTCAAATTGATGAACAACGCCGCATTCGGCCGCCTTATATCTAACAAGAGGGCCTACCGTACGGTAAAAATAACTACCAGGTGGGAAGGTAAATTTGGGGCTGGTAACCTTATAGCCAGTCCAAACTTTAAAAACCGTATGATTGTATCAGAAAACCTGGTCATCATTGAGATGGAACCGCAGGAGATTTACTTTGATATGCCAATTTACGCGGGATTCGCCATTTTGGAAATCTCTAAAGTAGTCATGTACGGCCTACATTACCAGGTCATGGTTCCAGCCTTCCCACCAGGTACGATAAAACTCCAATACACTGACACAGACTCGCTCCTCTACTATATGACAGTCGAGGACGCCTACCGACGACTTATCCCGTTAGCTAATGAGTATCTGGACACCTCCACTTACGGACAAGACAATGTTTACGGCATGCCTGCAGTAAATAAAGGCGTGCTCGGTAAACTAAAAGACGAGACTCGAGGTCAGGTCATCACTGAGTTCATAGGTTTACGTCCTAAACTCTATTCATTTGCTGTACAAGGGGGTGGTGAGATGCTCAAAGCTAAAGGTGTCAAGAGTAGCGCGTTAAGAACGCTCTCTTTAGAGGACTATCGTAATTGTTTAATTAATGAAACGGTAGTCATGAGAGAAGCTCGTTCAATAAGAGCTGTAGTATTCAAACTTTACACGCAAAAATTTAATCAGGTTGCACTATGCTCTATCGATGATAAACGATACGTGTTACCTGGGTCAGTCAGAACTCTACCTTGGGGTCATTACTCAATAGGGGAGCAACCAACTACTTCCCTCCAAGAGACGATGATTGAAGCTGGACCATCATGTACGGGTGTCAGTGAGTGATCTACAAGCGAACAGGCATCTACTATCCCTCACGTCAAAAAAAGACTTGAGAAAATTAAACTAATTTAGCACATATCTGTTTAAAAGAGTTTTCTGTAGGTGTAGTCACTAGAAATAAAAATGTTAGTGCTTTAATAAAAATATGCTAATTTAGTATGTCACTAGAAAAAAATGTTAGTGCTTTAAAAAAAGACTTGAGAAAAAAATATGCTAATTTAGTATGTGTCTGTTTAAATAAAGTTTTCAGTGTGCATATGTTTTGATTAATGCCACTAGAAAAAGACTTGAGAAAAAGCAGGCGTATGTTTTGATTAATGTCACTAAAAAAAACACAAATGTTAGTGCTTTAAAAAGACTTGAGAAAAGTATTCTTGTTCTGTAACTTGACTGAAGAAGAAAAATATACTAATTTAGCGTGTGTATCTGTTTAAAAAATGTTTATCATTATATTCATTAAATAGAGTTTTCTGTGTATATATGTTTCGATTAATACAAAAGTGAATAATTAATGTCGCTATACCTTTATCATTAGAAAAAAAAAGTTAGTGCTTTAAAAAAGACTTGACTGAAGAAAAAAATATACTAATTTAGTGTGTATCTGTTTAAAAAAATGTTTATCATTATATTCATTAAATAGAGTTTTCTGTGTGTGTATTGTTTTTTTACCTGACCTCTCCAGGATTACAACTCGAACCTCCCAGAGAACATAAGGTAACAGTTAGGGTTAGAACCTAGGTCTCTCTGAGTACAGACTGGTACAATAACCGGCCTCAGTCAGGGTTACAACCTGTCCTCCCCCGGGTTACAACTCGGACTCTCAGAGACCGATTGGTACAAAAAGTCGCTCAGTGTACAGATGCTACAGTCAGGTACAAAAACTTGACTGAAGAAAAAATATACTAATTTAGGAATGTATGTTTAAAAAAACTATGTTATAAAAATGATTTTTGTGCTAGTATGTTTCATTGGAGCAAGAATATCATTTTAGATATTATTTTTCCCGCATATTCGAGGGAAGGAGGGCTATACCCGTCATCTCCTACTCTGAGAGAGGGAGGAGAGGGAGAGCAGAGAGATAGAAAGAGGGGGGAAGAGAGAGAGAGAGAGAGAGAGGACAGAGAGATAGAAAAGATCATTTTAGATATGTTTTTTCCAGCCTAGTCGAGGGAAGGAGGGCTATACCCGTCACTCCTACTCTGAGAGAGAGAGAGAGGAGCAGAGGGTAGGCAGAGAGAGATAGAAAGGGGAAGGTGAGGAGAAGAGACGAGAAAGAGGAAGAAAGAGAGAGAGGACATTTTCTCCCTCCCTATACACATGTTAAGAGTAGTTTACGTAGCTGTTTAAATTGAAGTTAATTTCATGGAAATTAGCTTTATCTGATGGCTAGAAAGTTTCTAAAGGGAGGAGGCTATACCGTCATCTCTACTCTGAGAGAGAGGAGGAGAGGAGAGACAGAGAGATAGAAAGAGGGGAAAGAGAGAAGAGAGATAAAAGATCATTTTAGATATGTATTTTTCCAGCTAGTCGGGAAGAGGGCTATACCCGCCACTCTACTTGAGAGAGAGAGAAGAGAGAGAGAGGAGCTGAGGGGAGGCCAATTATATTTAACTAGGATGATTGCTATATTGATATGATTAAATTTCTAAACTAAGTACTATAGTTGTATTTGTAACAAAATTAGTTACAGGTTCATATGTTTCACTATCATCATACAAACTGATCGATAAGATGTAAAAAAAATATTCGTAGGCTAGATGAGACATGTAGCAACCCGATTTGGAACAACTGGTTGACAAGTTCATGCTTAGGTGAACAAGTGACAGCAAACTGGCGAGCAATTGGACTCCAGTGACTGATCGGCAGCACATGGTCAACATGTGTGTAAAAAGTGGTTACAGACAAGTAAGTGACTTATCATGCAAAGCGTGTCGATCACATGGTCGTTAGAACCTGAGCCTCTCGAGTACAGTTTGCTACAATAATACGAGGTAGCTAGTTACAGTCTGGTACAATAACCAGTCACAGTCAGGGTTACAACCCTGGACCTCTCAGAAAACGGTCTGGTACAATAACCTGGGCCTCCCAGAGTACAGTCTGATACAATAATCTGGACCTCTCGGAGAACAGTCTGGTACAATAACCCGGGCCTCCCAGAGTACAGTATGGTACAATAACACGGACCTCCCAGAGTACAGTCTGGTACAATAATCTGGACCTCCCAGAGTACAGTCTGGTCCAATAATCTGGACCTCCCAGAGTACAGTCTGGTACAATAATCTGGACCCCCCAGAGTACAGTCTGGTACAATAACCCAGGCCTCCAGAGTTCAGTCTGGTACAATAATCTGGACCTCCCAGAGTACAGTCTGGTACAATAACCCAGGCCTCCAGAGTACAGTCTGGTACAATAACCTGAACCTCTCAAGAGTATAGTCTGCTAAAATAATCTGGACCTCTCAGAGAATGACCAGTATTAGAACCTGGTCCTCTCGGAGTACAGTCTGGTACAATAACCTGAACCTCTCGAGAGTACAGTCCGCTACAATAATCTGGGCCTCTCAGAGAATGACCAGGATTAGAACCTGGTCCTCTCGGAGTACAGTCTGGTACAATAACCTGGACCTCTCAGAGAATGGTCAGGATTAGAAGCTGACCCTCTCAGAGTAGAGTTTGCTACAATAACAGTCGAGATTACAACCTGGCCTTCTCAGAGGGCGGTCTGATACAGTAACAGTCGGGGTTAGAACCAGGCCTTGGAAAAGAGAGCATTCATATTCACATCATGCACCAGTGATGGTACATAACCTTTTAGCCTATTTAAATGGGATCACCTTAAATAATAAAGTCATGGGTACACTCACATCCTTACCCTGTAAAGAAAACAAAAATGTTAATCGTTAATTCTTTTTATTTAAAAAAGAGCTCGTTACATTTCTAAGAATAATCGTTAAAAAGTTTAATACATTGCAAGTAACTGTGAAAAAGTATTTTTAAAAGTGTTCACTCAACCCGTCTTGCAGCTTATTTACCGCAGGCTCCTCGTTCGTTTCCTCAGTAGTTTTACTCTTCTTTCCACGTGAACGTTTAGAAGCGTCAGTAGTTTTCTTCCTCCGTTTGACCGTGTCAACCTCGTCTTGACCGCAGAAGCATGATAACTTATTGAAATCAATGCACTCCTTATACTCGTTTATCAAGACTATCATATGAAGCAAAGCTGGAATAACCGAACTCGTATCGTTCCGCATCGCACTCTTGGTCAGATCGCAAAAGTTTTGTCCGATCAAACTTAATATTCTTAAACCATTCGCTGAGCACTCAGACATTTTTTAAGCTTTGTACTTGTCGCTATCGGCGTTGTTGATACTCTGTAGCTGACTCAACTCTCCAGGTCCTTTAATATAGATTGATGTGTACTGAACTTTCCACCTCCCCTCCGCCAGTTTTGCACAATGTTGCCTCATTTTGATGTCATTTTGCTAACGTCACTGCTTGAAGGGTTATAGCGGACAACTCTATCGTGTATGATTAGACAAAACGCCTTGGTATTTACCGGGATATTTTCCTCCGTCTCGAACGTTATACGACACGTCACCATACCGTCCTTGAGAGTATCTTCCTGTCGGCTGGCATCGAACACGACAATGGGTGCATGAGACTTGAAATGGGAAGGATCAAGTAAAGGTAAAGAGGCGCTCGTTCCGTAGTAGGAAGTCTGGAAATTAGCATAGTCTTCGTATAATTTCGAGAAGGAATCTTGTCTAAAGTTCAAGTTCATATCCTCATAAGGGTAAATGTTAGAATTTAGATAGAGTTTAGCATTACGTAAATTACAATGATCAAAAATACTTCTATCTGCAACCGTTGTATTGTTCCGTCCGGTCTGAAGCGCGAAAACAACGTAACGAGGTTTTTCCAGCAAAGTTGACGTTTTCACGGTCCAATCATGTTGATTAGAGGTGGGCACGTTAGGGTACTCGTACAATTCCCAAGTACGGAAAGGTAGCTCGATGATCCTCCCGCTCTTGATGAAATTAAGCATGTTGAGACGATTGATATCGTCAGTCTTTATATCCGGTACAAGCCAAGATATTTTACTTAACTCGATCCTAGAGGGCGTCTCTGCAGCAGGAGGTGGGGCTCTTTGTAAAGCGTTGTTGTCACCGGTCGAACGAACTAGCACCAGCTCTTGTTTCGCATTGATCAGTATTCGAGAATAATCTTCGACGAATCCTAGTATGAGACGTAAAGGGATGCATACGTCAAAGATGCCTGTTTCAGCGTGTACGTGAACTCCTTAAAGCCTCCAACCGGCGTTTGAAAGATGAGTCTGCCAACCATTCCTTATAGATAGATAGTTTTTAAGCTGAGTCGAAATACCTACATCTCTCGATTGATCAATCTCTACGCCGTTGATCTCATAGGCGATTCTTGAGAATAGATGCAGTATTCCGTTATTAACAATCCTCGAAGTACTTCCATGTTCTCCCGTATTCAAAAGTAGTCGTCCTTTGATATGCAGCAGAGAGTGGTGCGGTAGTGTGCATAACCCTTCTTGTTGGATAGATATCCTAAGCTCGTTCCCGTTAGCTAATGGACCGGGATTATACGAGGCGTAGGAATGATACTGGAAACTGCTCAAGGCCGTATCGAAAGCGGCAGACTCCCCAATGTTCAGAATATCCGTGGTGTCATCCATTATTTTCGTAACGAGTAACCTAGACGCCTTAAATAGAGTTTATTGGCAGGTGTTAACACTTTCACTGTCCTTCTCTCAATGCTTCGAGGAAGACTTCGCCGTCTTGTTTTATCTAGTACGAGTCCCATCCCCAGCGACTCAATTCAGATGCAGACGTAGTGATATCGTCTCGTCCCTAAAGTTGATGATATCACCTCGTTCGTCAACAAGTCGTACCACGATAGACTCTATTACTCGCTTCGTTACCGGAAGGTAAATGATATTGTTAGGTGCTTCCACTATCTTATAGCCTGGCGGGACGGTCATACTGAACTCGTGCAAGGTATGACTCGGTTCTCCGTTGACGTAAGCTCCGCTAGCGAGACTGCATTCTATGCGGATCACATTCACATGAAGAATATTCACAGTATTGGTAGATATGTGCGTCTTCCCTGCAGGAAGTATGACCGAGTCGAACCCTAGCAAGGATGCAAACTTGCCAGGTCGGGTAAAGTCGATAGGTTTATTGCAAGTGATATAGCTCTTTAAAGTGCTAGGGTCACCGATAATCGAGAGCTTTACGTTACTCGGGACTTCCCTTCGCAAGAATCGATCCAACGCCTCAAGTTCATAGGTACCCGGAGGCACTGTATACTCTTTACCGTCGCAATAAAATTTATTATTACGCTCGTCAATGTTCGGTATGGAATTGAACGTGGCCAGATTGATCAGTCCGATGAACCATTCTTCTTCACGATTCTCTTCTCCGAGCAGGATATGAGGGAAGTAGTTCTCTGTCAGATTCGAACTCTGACCTGTCAGTGTAAGCGTCATAGACATATTTACTAAGTTCGAACGTCAGCGCGAGTATTTAAGGAAGGCTAAACAAAGATGACCGCATAAAACGGTACCGTACTCTTGATACCGAGTATGATTATAGGTGATGGGTATTCCTCCGAGATAACGAACAAGTTCGAGCGGTGGCCTTAGATCACCGAAACTATCGAAATAATCGGCCCGTCCACCGTTTTTCTTATACGCCACCCAATGCGTACCCTTACCGCTATCATCGTCAAGATTGATGATGGCGTTCTCTATCTTCCAAGGAGTACCGCTAGGTAAAGCATCTCTCGCAAATACTCCTCTAAAGAAGGGGATTTTTAACTCGGCGGCGTACTTGCGCAGATCCGTTTCAGTAAGGGCACGTTTAGGTAGTCATTTTATTTTCGGGTAAGGCCGTAGATACATGCCTTTCCCCATGGCAATAGCTTCGAGCGTACGATTATGTCTCTGAGCCTCGTTCAATTGTTTCGTATTCGCCTTAGCACTTTGTACCGCCTTCGTGATTCCTGCAGCTCCTCCAGCGACGGCTCCAAGCGCAGCGATCAAAGGTAGTATAGGCAGAATTCCGCCCTTCTTCTTACGACGTCTAGTAGTAGTAGTAGTAGGACGCCGTTGACGACGTTGAGTCTTCTTCTTCTTTAGACCTGAACCCATTTTGACTTTAACTTTCATCGCGTTGGTGACTGCCCACGCGGCGGCTTTCTCACCCAACTTTGAGTCAGGCGCGAGTAATCTTTTCCACGATTTCTCGATAAGTTCACGATCTGCAGTATGACGTCCTGCAAGATCTTTCACCTTGGAGTATGGGATATCGTGTTCTTTACAGTGTCGATCTAACTCGTTTATTCCAGGATCACCCCGTTTCAATCGTTTTTCCAACTTTGTCCCCGGCCCGCAGTACTGGTATCCAGGTATATGTGCTTCAAACGGTAGATTATTGATTATCTTATCCAACAATCCTCCCCCTCTTCTTCGTCTCATGACACGTACTGATTAGCATTTATATAGGTGTGCGCATTATATAGATGAAGTAGTAGTCAACATGCGGCTCGAGAAACAGACAGATTCTTTAACTGTTCACAACAACGATCACGATGAGGGTAGAGCTTTACCTCAGAGACACGGTACGTTGTTACCCGATACTATCCGCTGCATCATCTGCGGACCTTCGAATTGTGGTAAAACCAACACCATGATCAGTCTGTTGGAGGAACCTAACGGCCTACGCTTCAAGAACGTGTACGTTTACTCTAAATCGTTGTACCAGCCCAAGTATCAACGTTTATCGAAGGTCCTCTCACTCATTGAAGGTATGGGCTATTTCCCTTATTCCGACAACGCGGAAATTATTCCACCGTCCGAGGCTGAACCCGACTCTGTATTCATTTTCGATGACGTCGCTTGCGATAAACAGTTTAATATACAGGCTTATTTCAGTATGGGTAGGCATAAGTCTATAGACTGTTTCTATCTCTGTCAGACGTACTCGCGCATCCCGAAACAGATGTTGAGAGATAACGCTAATCTTCTCATCCTATTCAGGATGGACGATACGAATCTGAGACACGTCTACGACGATCACGTGAACACAGATATGACTTTCCAAAAATTTAAGGAGGTATGCTCGCTGTGTTGGAAAGAAAACAAGTACGATTTTCTCGTGGTGAGCAAAGATCATGAGATCGATAAAGGACGATATCGCTACAGGTTCGATACCTTTATCTTGCACGATTAACAAGAACATACATTCAGTACACGGTAAGACATCATGTCGTCCATATCTAAATTCGGCCATAGTCTCTACAAATATAGATCTCTCATCGAGTCAGAGGGAAATCTAACTCTAAACTCTCAAGGGTATTACGACGCTAGATCGAAAAGGATCGCCAACGTCGAGTCACCCGTCTCATCTAAGGATGTCTGTAACAAGTCTTACGTCGATAGGATGGATTCTAGGCATAGTAACGAGCAGATAATCGCTCTCAACACCGCCAAGGACCTCATCAAAGGACAGATGGAATCGCTGATCGAGGATTTGGAGAAGGATCGAATAAAATACGTCAACTTTGAGAAGAGCGCTCGTCAAGGGATGGAGGAGGTGCGGAAACTGGCTCAAGAGCGTCTCGACGAAAATAGAACGACGCTTGACGCTTTAAGTTCAAAGCTGCTAAGCCTAGAGGAGGCTTTCGAGATGCATCGAACCATTTACAACGATTTTATAGCCGGAGGTGTACTACGCTTAAGAGGATCGGATGACAACAAGCTTTACAATGCAGACGGTGTAGTTTTGCGAAACATAGGTATGCCCTCATTACCTTCAGACGCCGCACCTAAAGCTTATGTAGACTCTATGGTTAATCGTAGTTTCATCTACATCTACTTGGATTCGAAACCTATGCGGAAGGATGCGAGACATTTCGAATTGACTCTAACGAGTGAACGTGGTTTAAGTTCAAGAGGGCAGGCATCGTTTCAACGATGGTCATGAACTAGAAAGATATTATTTGCTTGTTGAATCTTAAAATTATCGACGATCCACCTTTCGAGGTGTTCAAAGATGACTCTATATCTTTCATGATATAAAAACGCCCGACAACGTCCCAGATTTTACTCGTAGGTTTTACTTACGTTTAGATATAATGAACCGTTTCTACACGGTAAGAGACATTCACACCTTACATCATGACGACGAAGGTCGCGGAGGATATCATAAAAGCTAGTAAGATTATTAAACGAAAGTATAAACAACTACGTGATGCCCGGCACGAGTCTGAGCACGTCGCGAATGAAACGTTCAAACCTATCACGGATCCTCTAAACAAGATGGTGAAGGCGCTCGCGGAACCTGAGGAGACGGAAGCCTTACCTGAGACATTGGAAAACAACCATCTATTGGACACTTATCTTTATTCATCTCACGCACATTCCGATAAGACCTACGGAGTCCGTCATGAAGGTGACTCCACCATGCTCGGAGATAGTCGTATCGTATTCGACGGGAGAGACGGTACAATACTCCTTAACAATAAGACGGTACCGTATACTCGAGGACTATTAGAATTACTTTTCAGAAGAGCCCCTACCCATTATACTAAGGAGGATCTGAAAGTATACAAGTCTATGCTTGAAGAAACGAACGCGCATCGGTTGAGAAACGAACCGTACACTCGTATCAAGATGCGAGCCGGATCAAAGTATTCGTTAATCATCAAACCTATGTTTGAGGAGGAGCTTGAGGGTGAGGGTTTATACAAGATGGAGACAGGAAGAGGAGTCGATTATACCTACTGGGACGATCCTAACGAATTGGTCGATCGATTACGACTCTTGCGCGCATCTACCGAGGCTGGTCATTCCGCTCACCATAACGAGATCGTTTCTATCATTGAGGAATTACGCGAGGCGGGAATCATCGTATAGAGACGTACATCTCTTCTGTACTTTATCACAATCATGTCTGGCGTCAAGTGGGAGATTGCTCGTGAACTTCATCGTCCGGCAAGACGACGATTTCCTCGAAGACACGTTAGCGTACGAGGCTTGAACGAGCTCCTTAAGGCCGATCTGGTGGAGATGATACCCTACTCTGGATCGAATAAGGGCTTCAAGTACCTTCTCACCGTCATCGACGTGTATTCCAAGAGGGCTTGGGCCGCGCCCGTCAAGACTAAGACGGGTAAGAACGTCAGCGCCGCAATGGCTCTCCTCCTCAACAAGGTGGGTTTACCTCGCGTACGTCATCTCCAAACGGATAATGGTACAGAGTTTTACAACCCTGAATTCAAAACGCTCATGAAGAGAAAGAGAATCAATCATTATTCTACATACAGCAACGTCAAGGCTAGCGTCGTGGAACGATTCAATCGTACTCTCAAGAACATGATGTGGAGGAGGTTCACGGCTAAAGGTTCATATCGATGGATCGATATGATCGATTCCTTACTGGACGAATACAACCGTACAGTACACTCGACCATAAAGATGAGACCTATAGACGTCAAGGACGATAGACTTTTACATACCGTCTATAAACGTTTCAAGATGTTAGATTCCACGCCGAACATTTTTAAAGTAGGTGATATAGTTCGTATCAGCAAGTATAAGGACGTTTTTGAAAAGGGTTATACCGCGAACTGGTCGACCGAGCTGTTTAAAATACGTAACGTCGTCGAGACTAATACCAGGACCTTCCTACTCGAAGATATTAAAGGTAATCCTATCACGGGAGGTTTCTACGGTAAGGAGCTCGTATCCGGATGTTTACCTCGTAGAGAAGATAATCAGACGTTCTGGAAATAGATTATACGTCAAATGGTTAGGCTTCGACTCGTCTCACAATTCGTGGATCGAAGCGAAGGATATAGTGTAGAAGGAGGGGAGGGCGCGTTCCCCTCCTCCATCCCGAGCGTATAAAGCGGGCGTGAGGCGGGGAGACGTATCTCATTCAGCATGTTTAGACAGTTGGGTTACCGTCTGGAGGACATGAGCGATATTAAGATTTCGAATGGCGGTTTAGAATACCATATCGCGCGCGCCGACAAAGGTTACAGCGAGTGCTGTGATTCTTCAGTGCACTGGCTCGGATGCCATAATCCCGGAATGTGGGAATCGAGTCAGTCTGTCGAACGCTGTTCTACCGCTTGTCCGGTCTACAATCTTAAGGAAGGAGACGACCCTCTAATTCTCCGGGAATCGAGTCGGTCCATCGAACGCGGTTCTACAGCTTCCCTCGAGGATGCGCCTGAATCGAGTCAGCCCGGTACTACAGCTTGGCCCGAGGAGGAGTCGCCAGAGGAGGAAAACGCTTTGTGCATAGAGTTGAACCGAATCGAGCGTGAGGAACTCGATCGGGTCAAGCACATCTCTGAACTTGAAAAGTTTCGTACGTACAACGTTCGCCACCTAGAAGGAGACGAAGAGATCAGTGAGGATGAGGATGAGCCGAACATCATAACGCTAGACTATGTAGGCAAAGTGCATCTGCCTGGTAAAAACTTTGGTGCACGCTACAGGAGCCGCTTTAACGCTTCACAGAGAGGACTGCTATATCTGGGTGAAGGCGAGTACGAACTGTTCAAGTGGTGAAGTGTTCTAACATGTTTAGAGAAAGATATTTTTTTTGTACGCATCAAGTGAAAGACTATGAGGGAAGTATGTATCATAATAATCTGGGTGAAGGCGAGTACGAACTGTTCAAGTAGTGAAGTGTTCTAACATGTTTAGAGAAAGATATTTTTTGTATGTATCATAATAAACTGTGTGAAGGCGAGTACGAACTGTTCAAGTGGTGAAGTGTTCTAACATGTTTAGAGAAAGATATTTTTGTATGTATCATAATAATCTGGGTGAAGACGAGTACGAACTGTTCAAGTGGTGAAGTATTCTAACATGTTTAGAGAAAGATATTTTTTGTATGTATCATAATAATCTGGCTGAAGGCGAGTATGAACTGTTCAAGTGATGAAGTATTCTAACATGTTTAGACAAGACTTTAGAGAAAGATATTTTTTGTATGCATCAAGTGAAAGACTATGAGGGAAAGAGAATTTATATGTATGTATGTATCATCATAATCTTAAGAATATACTCGCTAAATAAAAAAAGTTGTACTATTTATTTAAGTCCTTGATCATAGAAATAAAAGCTAAGGTGCTATGTATGTTTCATTCGGAGCAGGAAAATATCATTTTAGATATGTATTTTTTCCAGGCTGTTCGAGGGAAGGAGGGCTATACCCGTCATCTCCTACTCTGAGAGAGAGGGAGAGACAGAGAGGTAGAAAGAGGGGAGAAGAGAGGGAGAGAGAGACAGAGATAGAAAAGATCATTTTAGACATGTATTTTTTTCAGCATAGTCTAAAAAACTGTTCGAAGGAAAGAGAGAGAGAGAGAGAGAAAGTGAGAGACAGAGAGATAGAAAGAGGGGGGAAGATAAGGAGAGAGAGACAGAGATAGAAAAGATCATTTTAGATATGTATTTTTTTTCAGCATAATCTAAAAAACTGTTCGAAGGAAAGAGAGAGAGAGTGAGAGACAGAGAGATAGAAAGAGGGGAGGAGAGAAAGAGAGAGAGATAGAAAGAGGGAGAAAGAGAGAGAGAGAGAGATAGAAAGAGGAGAGAAAGAGAGAGACATTTCTCCCGTCTCTACGCACCCGCGAATCCACGCCGCTGGAAGGGGGGAACACGCGAGACTGCGGCGAGGGAGGGGGGGAACACGCGAGACTACGGCGCGGGAGGGGAGGGAAAGGGTTGAGGAGTGGGGGGGATACACACACACACTTACACTTTTCCCCTACCTGTTCTCATACATGACATTGTATTCTACTAATACTTCCTTTTTCCATTGTAAATATCTTGACAGGTGTCTACCCAGCTTTGATGCCTGAATAAACACAGAATAAATATATATTTTAAAAATGTACCTAAGTCCCAAAATGGTGTTGAGTAGTTAAATATTTCCTTGTGTCGTTATTTTGGTCTTGTTAAAACCATAAATAAACCAGTTTTTATTTTTTTCAACTTGGGGGGGTTGAACCCTCCTCCTCTTCCCCCCTTGGCTAAACCCTTTAGTTGGAAACTTAACACGGCCGTTGACCAGTTGACCGGCCGTGTGTTTAGCGGTGAGACTGACCTTTGAGCCTGGCCTGGCAGGAGTTAGTAGCTACTTTGCAGTGTAAACCAATCATGACAATTTCATCGTAGTTCATGCTCTATTCTAGTTAAATACTCATACATTATATTATTGGTTTTTCATACTTATTTTTTTTTTTAAATATTACAACTTTTATTCAAAAATTAGTGTATCAAGTAAAAGAAAACGAACATATAATTTTAATACTGACTGGGAAGAATCGTATTGTTTTGTCAATTTTAAAGATAAATGTGTTTGCTTGTTGTGTGGAAGTAGTATTTCAGTGCCAAAAAACATAATGTTGAACGTCACTTCCAGACTAATCACGTCTCTTTTGAAACTAGCTATCCACTTAAATCTGACTTAAGAAAAAATAAATTAAATCATCTAAAATCAAACCTAACTGCCCAGCAGTTGGTTTTCACAAGACCCATTGTAAAACATAGAAATTCCACTATTGCTTCTTTCAAAATGTCTCACTTGCTCACAAAGAAGAAAAAACCATTCCTGGATGGGGAGTTGTTAAAAGAGGCCTTTCTGACCGGAGCTGATTGCTTGTTTGAGGGTTTTTCTAATAAGCGTGAGATTATGTCAGCGATCCAAGACTTACAGCTATCAGATAACACCATTACAAGAAGAATACATGCAATTTCAACTGACATGCAAACTCAGCTAAAGAATGACTTGGAAATATGTGAATGGTTCTCATTACAATTTGACGAGTCAACAGATATAGCTGGCCAAACACAGTTGGCAGTTATGGTAAGAATGGTATTTAATGATCTCACTACAAAAGAAGAGCTGTTGAAAATATTGCCAATGAAAGGACGAACAACAGGTGCAGATATCTACAACACATTCAAAACATATACCAAATCAATAGATATGCCTCTGCACAAGCTATCTGCGATCACCACAAACGGGGTGGGGCACCTGCGATGGTGGGTAATACCAATGGATTTATTGCCCTGTGCAAGAAAGATGAACATTTCCGAACTTTATGTCCTAACATTGTATTATTCATCAAGAAGCCTTGTGTGGCAAAGTACTTTCGTTTGAACATGTTATGAAAATAGTTATATAGCACCTTTGCAGCACCGACTTTTCAAGGCCCTATTAGAAGATTCTGAAGTTAAACAGCCCGATCTTATACTACATACAGAAGTATGTTGGCTCAGTAAAGGTAAAGTTCTTACAAGATTTGTAAGATTGATTGAAGAGAGAAAAACATTTCTCAATACCAAAAATCTGAATTACGATCAACTAAGTGACTTTTGCTGGTTGGTTGATCTGGGTTTTCTCACAGACATCATGGACAAATTGAATTCTTTGAACTTAGAGCTACAGGGAAAAGATAAACATGTAGCTCAAATGATGAGCTCTGTGAACTCATTTAAAGCTAAACTGGTTCTGTGGATGTCTCATCTGCAGATGAAATCTCTCGTGCATTTCCCAACTATGAAGAAAATATTAGGTGAGAGTGACTTTAACTCGTTATCATTTGTTATTCACCTTCAAGTGCTTCAAGAGCAGTTTGAAAAGAGATTTGAACAGTATACAATCATCGAGCCAATGGTCACTTTTTTTATCAATCCTTTGACTAACCAAGTAAGTACAACAGAATTAGCTGCATCCATTGAAAGACTTATTCAAGTAAGGACAGAAGAACTAGAATTAGAGATTTTGGATCTTCAGAATGACATTATGCTAAAATCCTATATAACAAATGAGAACTTTTGGAATTTGGTTGACAGAAAAAAGTTTCCTTTCTTGAAAAGTGCAGCATCCAAGATAAAATCTTTCTTTGGTTCCACATACTTATGTGAATCATTGTTTTCTACCATGAATATCATAAAATCAAAGTACAGATCTCGACTTACTGAAGAACATCTTGATGATTGTTTACGGACAGGAATATCATCCTATGCTCCGAATTATGAAGTATTGGCTGATGAACTGCAGTGTCAAGGATCACATTGACCTTTAAAAAATAATTTTAAATTTTAAACTCACAATTTTTTAATATGTTTTTTGTTTGTGTGTTATTTGCATTATAAATTATGTTCGGATATAAATTTGCCTTAAAAAATAATTGGTGCCCGCCGTACTACCGTTAGTTTTGAATGTGCTCTAAGGCACAAAAAGGTTGGGGACCTCTGACTTAGAGTATACTTGGAAAAACGCATTGGGGTGGTTTTCACCTCTATAGTTATCAAATTTCTTTCTTTTTTTTTTACATCGTCAAAAGAATGTTGGTGCATTTCCAATAAACAATCCTTGTTAATTTTAAATTATTATAAGTAAAATCCTTGTATATAATGTTAATGTAAAAATAAATTGTTTTTAAACAAAGTAGTTTTAATTTGGTTTATTATGAATTATTATTAAAACAATTTAAAAGATTTACCCACATTTTAATTTTTTGGACCTTTTATTTTAACAATTAACTTTCAATTAGAATTAGTTATTGTATTAACTAATGCAGAATATCGAGGTTTTAGGCCTACACCTTAATTATAAATACAAATCTAATATACTATTATTGATAAATAATAATATACTATATTATACATGTGTACACACTGAAATAATGTTGAATGAAAACTACTACAGCTATGTATAATTTTGAGATAGAACCCAAACCCAGCCTTCCAAATTTTAGCTGAGAAAAAAGAAGAAACCGACCCTCTACTTTCTTTGTCTCGGAATCTATTTTTTGAAAGAATTTATATCTGCCAGTCAGTCAACCCTACAGGCGACGAAATGTCTAGCTGTACACAAGGGAATTAACAGAGGGGGAAATGGAATTGAATTTCTCTACAAGCACGAAGCGTAGCGGATTTGAAACAAAATAGAAGATATGGGGGTTCCCCCTTAACGAAGACGCTAGCTCTAACCGAACATTGTAAAATCTAAAGTAGTGGTTGTTATCGCCTAACCTCATGCTAATCCCTAACGAATAGAATAACATAACATTGTAAGATTGGGCCTTAGCATTATTTGTAGGGTGATGCAGTGGTATCACTAGGGATGTTGTGTCGATCATTATAATTATTATAATCAAGCTTACTATCAATTTTAAATTTGAACTAATGTAAGTGTACATTGTTTAAATGTAATATTTCTTGGATTATATGAATACTAACACCCAGTGGCGCACCCGAAGATTTACTTGCGGGAGACCCGCCTTGGTGGCGTAGTTGGCTAACACACTTGTCGTGTTGAGCCTGACTGCTGAGGACGGGGAGATCGAGGTTCGAATCTCGGTCAGGTGAACTGGGGGGTGGTTTTTCCTAAATGGTTTTCCACTCTCCCTCCACGAAAATGCGGGTTCACTTTCTCTAACTCAACCTTCCCAATTCCTAATCCATTAGTGTAATTAGTACTTAAGCGTATAACCCGAACGGGTACTAAGACGCGGTGCTAAATAATAATAATAATAATAATAATAATAATAATAATAATAAATAATAATAATAATAATACTTGCGGGAGGAGTGGATCGAGTAGTAGCTAGAATAAAAATTACGTGAAAAGGAGGTTTGGAGGAGGTAGTTAAATAAATATTTTTTTAAAAGGGGGTCCCCTCCAACCCAAAGGGGAGTCTTTCGGACCCTCTCCAGTAAAATGTTATAGGCCTAATGTTAAGATTTGGATGCACCTGGATTCTATTTGGTGGGGAGTAGTTGGGTGGCCCTGTGGGAACAGCGCTCTGATTGGGTGAATTTGGTCACGTGACCACGCCCCTCACTTTTTGATTGGCTGTTGGTTTACCTCTCCCCTCCTTCTGACCCCCTACTGACCTTCTTCCCAGCGTTCTGAACTTGTTTATTCTTGTCTCATTTGTTTTTTTAATTTGTGTTCATTGCTTTTTTTATGTGTGCTCAATGGTTATTTATATATGCTCATTGATTTTTTATTTGTGCCCATTGGTTAGTTATGTCTAGTTGGTATTTGGACTGATGTTGGAGTTTTTATTGGGGTGGGGGAGTTTATTGTCGTAGAATTGGGATTGGGTGTTGGAGTTTATTATTTATTGGCGTGCAGTCCACGGCGCTGGGAACTCCTCCTTCGGCATCGCTAGTAAGCATCTTATCTGACTAGCCGCTTAACTAAGAGTGTGAGAAATGGTTCCCCCTACTTTGAGACCCCTTTCACTTCCCCTCACTAACTATCCTTAGAAGTATGTATCTAAACACCCTCCCCCGCACCCTATGTGGTAATGGGTTTTCCCTGATGACAGGCGCCATCTTGGTGGCTCGACAAGACAGGAATAGAACACGACCTTGGTTGATATCGCAAAATGCTGTATGAAAAGGGTTACGAAAGCAATTAGAGATAAGAAATTTTCAAAGTCAGCAGTCTCGTGTTGCGACAACCAGTAGTCTACAGGCTGACCGATATTGATGACGAGGAGGTAAAGGGAAAATTTTATGAACTTGAATTGCAACGCGTACGTCTTCCCGAAACTTTTAAAAATGATAAAATACTAATTTTCAAGGATAAAAGCGCCAGAAAAAAGTGTACGTGCAGTGGAAAGGTTACCCCGCAAAGTTAAATTCTTGGATTCCTGCCAGTTACGTCAGTGCTCTATGAAGACTTGGATAGTCATACCATGACTCCATGTTGGCAACACATTTTATTAATGTTTTCATGCAGAGTTTACAGTGAAATTTCCATTCTATCTTGTATGCAAAATGACCAGCATATTTAAAAGATCGAATGGTAAAACCAGTAGGTATATAATCTTAATTTGTGATGATAAAAAACGTTAAAATTGTATGTGTATACTTACATACTCGTTAGCTCTTATTTAATTACCATTAATTTAATAACAAAATATGTTAGATAGTAAATAAGAAAGCATTTTAAAATACCTATTTATTTTGTACCTCACGTATCAAGATAATATCTATGTAGCCAACAATCGGTTTACCCTGAAAGGTGACATCAATACTTTAATGGACTAGAATAGCCTAAATCCGTATTTTATAAGCCACAATGTTATATCATAGTTTATGATATTATTATTATTAGCACCACGTCTTACTACCCGTTTGAGTTATACGCACTTACGCTAATGTGCAATGGTAGGTTGATTGTGAGATGAAATGGAGGACCTACAGTTTAACATGGAATCTGAACCACGGTGGAGGTTTTTGCATTTTATGATAATAAAAGGAAGTGTTTGTCTGTGTGTGTTTGTTTGTGTGCGATGATAGCCAAATCTACAGCACGCAGAGATCTGAAATTTTTGACATATGTGGACGGAAGGTGGTCCGATTGCACCTCGAAGCAGGATTTTTAGATTTTCGATTATCTTTTTACTTATGATATTTTAAACAAATTTTTGAAGAAAATATTTTTTGTTTTAGAATTACGTTTCAGAGATACGGGCATAGTGGTGAGGATGTCTATATAATGTTTATGCCACAAGGGGTCACGGACAACGCCGTGCATGATTGTTGGTTATTAATAAAAGAAAGCTTGCTAACTTTTAAGATAAAGATAGTGTAGAGTACTCGTATATAATATGTTGAATAATGGCTTCAATAAACTGTACATAATTTTATATATACGTATGGGCCCTATATGACTAATTCAAATTTTGTACTGATTTAAATTTTATTAACAGTCAAGGTCGAATGAAAAGGCAGGATTCACAAACAAACGGCCCGCGAGACAAAGCTGGCCGACTCGTTTGTCGGCAATATTTTTATTAATATCCGGCCTGCATCCATGTACTCACACAAAATACAATAGTTTAACGTTAGTTTTTATTACTTAATTTTAAATAACAGAAACCATTAGAACTATTTAAAACCATCCTATATTTTTGTTTTAGCTTTAATTACTTGAGTGTGGGAATTTTAATTTACACAGGGAAATTACCAGTTTTTGAATCATTTCAATTATACATTAATGATTTTAAATACATAGCATCAAATAGATATTATAGGCCTGCATTGGTCGCCACGTGGTATGGTATATAGCCTTCCTCTATCAAATAGTCATGTTTTGGTAGGGCCACAATTTGTGGGATTGTTTAAACAGTTCTATATACGATATCACACATCTAAAACACCCTTCATAATTAAAATTTAAATTATTTAACTGGTCAGAACTTTCACCCTCTTTTTGATGAAAACAATATTTAAAAATATCTAACCACTTCTTAAATAAATTGGTATTTCTAAACGTCTGCAGTTCTTCTCAGTGCTCCTTAATAAATAATTGCAGTTGACAGCCAGTCTCTTAGTTAACAAAAAAAAAGTCCATCATGTTTCAAGTTTTCTTTGTAATGTGCAGTAAGAGTAAACTTATTTGTGTGGCAGGATTAGGGTACTTATGACGAGGGAGTGGCGGTTAGAGACGGGGGAGGGTGCTACCTGAAGCTTGCTAGGTGACCGCTTGCAGACAGGAGCTCATATTTTATATCTGCCTTTTAGTACATTTGAGTTTAAAGTGAGTCTTTTAAAAAAATGTCACTTGATTGCGCTGAATTCACTGGGGATCGCACCTAGTGATCCCAACGTCGAAGGAATAAAGACTCGAAAAGGAGTGCAACATTTTTTAACCTAGCGGCTGTGGCCCTGTTATTTCCTTTTCTGTGACTCAGGGTGATCCAAGTTTGTTCTACCACTTTAGGCCCTGTTACCCCCCAACGGGGAGCTCCACGTGATGCTAAACTTGTCAACCTTCGTATGGTGCAGCACCGGGAGATAGGTAATCGCAGCAAGTGGGTGCAGGAAAATACAAATTTTATGTTCGAACACAACTGATCTTTTATCAAAATAGGGTGACTGGTTTTTGACATATTACAACAGTTACATTCTCATGACGGAGCTAAGATGCAAAAGTTCTACAATAGTTGTCCGAGAAATGATATGTGCATCATCAAGGTCATCAATGGAGGAACCTAGATGCTTATGCACATTAATGAACGGTAAGGAGAGAAAAGAATGAAGTATGGAAAGAGAAAGGGAAGGGAGAAGTGAGAATGGAAGATAAAGGTTAGAAAGGAGATGAGAACTATGATATAGGAAAGCTATGTCCTGCACGAGGTACTGTCCTGTGCAGAAATTTCCCATTTAAATCACCTCTTACGACAAGCAGGGGTTACTGCAGGTCCATTCTAAGCCCCGTACCACTGGAAAAGACGCTCATATTTCAATAGGTTTCTCTAACAGTTTATACTATTTCATTTATGCTCCCTGTTGAATTGTGATGCTTTTTTTTACATCATGTTCTGTAACAATGTATATTATTCCAATTCATTTTTATTATCACTGCACTTAGACCTCAGTCATCTATAGAACTCTATTCAAACTTTTTATTTATGTTTGCTTTGTTTTGCAGCTGTGATTGTTATTGTTGCATGGATTTTATATAATTTAATTTCTTGGTTTAAGATGCCTTTTTAAAATTTAACATTTAAAATTCGTAAGTTACCAAATAGAGTAAGCTATATTGATGTTACACTTTTTCTGGTGCTATTAAATTATCTACTATGGAAAGAGTAGTTCCTATATTAATTAATCATTTACTATACTATTTTTTCCCATTTTTAATTTGTGTTTATATTCATTAATTTGATTAGTTTATTCCTTTTTTCGTTGTTATCATTTGGGTATATTAACGCTGCTAACCTTTTAAAGGAGTGCTGGACATATCATTCTCACATTCAAGATATTTTTAGTTGAAATATTAACACCTAGGAGGAGGATGACTTCGGCCATCGAAGTTTCAATCAGAAAATCAAAACTAATAATTTGGGATGAATGGACTTGGACACCGATTCATGCCTTAGCTGTGGTTTATAAATTATTGAAAGGTAGAATAAAAATAGCTTTCCATCTGGTGTTAAGTATGTTGTTGGGTGGATATCTCCGTCGGTGTTTTCTAATACTATCCCATTCGCATAGAGCCGGTGTAAGCCAAACAATTATAAAATATTACATTTTTGGCCATGTTTGTGACTATGAGGCTGACTGGCAGTTTGCGTTCTCAGGCTTGTGTATCTGAGATACAGACATCTCCTCAATACTGATATTATGGAAAATTAAGTAATCGAAGTGCCAAACCAACTAATAGCTAGTGTCATAGTTAAGGAAACGTTTGTCAGTCGTCTTAAAGCTAGGAATATATTAACATTTGCAAATATATCGTTAATGTACGTGAGGAACGTCTATGTGATATCTGTAAAAGAGGAGGTTCTAATTTATAAAACTACATGAAGGAGAACATGTTTTCTACGTTAGCATGGACACTATCGATTTTAATGATCAAGAGGAAAGGGATAACTATCCAGTTGAATTCCTCAACCATCTCACTCCCTTAGGTATGCCTCCACATAAACTGAATTTGAAAACACTTGCGATAGTAATTCTGCTACGTAATCTTAACACTAAAATAGAGTTGTGTAACTTGCTTAACAATCGACAAGTTGAGAAGAAATTATGTATATCCCTGTTATATCCCGGTAAGAGTTGGGAGCAGTACATGGATGAACTATGCCATGAGGACGTTGAATACTCCTTGGCCTTGAAGATAACTAAAATAAACGTACATAGACGTATGGCTATGGCATAAGAGAGTGAGCGTCCTTTATGAAATGCAGGGGATATGATATATCCTGTACTGAATGGAAGAGAGTTCAAAATATCATTTATTGAACATAGAGTCAGCTTACATTAAGCCATCAAGTGTTTTGTCTTACTTTATCAAAATAAAACCACTCCCCAAAAATAACCAATTACATTCAACAGCATCAGCAAAATATAATAATAATAAATATTAATTATGTAAAATTTGTGTTGGTACATTTTCTGTAATCGATGACCAGTGTCTTATCCGACTTAGGACCAGCACTGGCGCAAACCAGACTTATCTCTGTCCCTAGCTTTCAACAGAAGCTGACTTTCACTTGAGAGTTACTTGATTATTAAAAGCTGACCGTTTTTCAAAGCACTTGTAGCATTAAATACTTAAACAAACCTTTCAATAGTCGTATCATAACTTCATTCATCCTTTTAGATCAAATTCAATTGGGCTTCCCAATGGCGCAGACTGCTGTCAATCTCTCCCGCTTCAATCTTCCTTTTAAGATGATCATTACGTATCTTGAGAACATATCTAGTGTTTTTAATCCAAGTCATTTACTATCAGACGGTTTTATATAGTGTATTGCTCAATGTTATTCAATGTCTGCCTGATCAACTGTCGATGGGATGTTCTCTCTTTTCAATGGTTTAAACGGGTAAGTGGTATAAAACATAGCCCTTTGTTTCAATAATGTAAATATGTAATGGAATGATCTAATTAACATCGTCAATGTATAAACGATTTTAAGTGACAATGTCATTCTTAAAACTGAGTGCACGTACTAACACATTGTTAAACTGGTAGCAAATTAGTAACAAGTCAAGACAAAGTGAACTCGGAAAGAAAAACTTATCAAACTACTATGTTGTATGAGAAAGATAAGAGGTGAACACAGTTATCATCACTGGTAGGTTTGTTTGAGTCTTTAGAGTGGCACATATTGATAGTTGTTATTTCTATCAGAGCTGCACCAATCACGTTTACTCTATGTCCAATCACTAAACACTGTTAGACAACATTGATACGGATGCTCAATGTACTCTAGCCATTTAATATAGTATTTATATAAACAGTATGGTTTACCAGACTCACCGGTACCCACTGGATTGTCAATATAAATCAGATGGTGGTTGTTGCTCCAAGAGTACTGCCTACGTGTGAGCTGGTTGTCCAATGTGTATATATAGGGCCCATTTTCAGTGAAGAGTCCGAACAATGAAGACGAACCTGGTCCCCCTTGTAGCCATAAGATGACTGGAGCACTTGCGTTTCCGTCCTGGAACACAATGATTTGTTAAAAGTTGTGTACAGAATTCAAATTAATATGAGGTAAAAATAATGTCAATAGATTTAGCCTTAGATGTTCTTTCAGAGCTACTTTTTAACTTTCTCATATCAAGAGAAAGTATTGTCATCGTGACAAAAATTTATCTCGGGAGTATGACAAAAAAATTATTTTTTATGGAAACACGAATCTAAAAAAGTAGATTTTACAATTCTTTCTCCACATGCCTGTCTGTCCCTGATTACGGATTCAAATTGATTTTGTACAAACTTGATAGTTAGATCTTATAGGTATATACCACAAAACTTTTTTCTTTACTCTAGTCCTTCAATTAAGGGTAGTTTACTGATAAGTAATGTTTTTTAATTTCAAATTTTCTAAAATGGGTATAACGATTTTTTTCAAACTGAATATCTAGGATTGGTTTGTCATGACAATATGCATTATATAATTAGTTTTTGGACAAAAATTAGTTGAAAGGTAGTTTACAAATGACTGATTTTTTAAAAATCGGAAATACTTTTAATATACCCTTAACGGTTTAGTTCCAAATAGGTGTCTTGGGAATGTTTGACATCACAAATAACTCTGCTTACTTTGTTTTGGGTAAAAATTAGATAAAGGATCTTTTACTGAGAAGCTATTTATGAAAATTCGAATTATTTTGAAAATGGCTATAACGATTTTGCTTGGAAGTACTATTTTAGATATTATAATAATGCATCTTTATTTATCGGAATAAATTAATTTAAGGATAATTTTCTTACAAAAAATTATAGAAAATTTGAATATTTTGGAAATTGAGCTTGAAGAATGAATTCAAAATTGAATCTGTGAATAGTTTTTCATTATAAATAAGAACACATTTTTATTTTGGAAAATTTTAACAATATTAAATATATTTGACAAATTTCTTTTAAAATTTATATTTATATGGGAAGTTTTTAACCCCCAGCCTCTTTCTCTACTCTTAAATCGTAGAGATTTCAGATTTCATTATTTAATTGGTAATATGGAGTCATCAACTATAAGGAGCCTACATAGATTTTAAAAAGGCCTACGATTAAATTTAGAAAAATAAAATTACATGAGACTTTATTTAAATTTGAGGTACCCAAATTTAACAAATAGAAACCCAAATCTTATCAAGCTGATTGAAGTATATTCGACTGATTCGCATGGCAGGGTACGGGTTTGATCTCACTTTTCAGATACTTTCGAAATACATAATGTGTTGAAACAAGGAGATGCAATTTCCCATCACTCTTTAATCTAGTATTAGGGTATGCTAAGACGAGAGTGGCTAATAGTCTCGACAGGCACAAAAATAGTCCTAAAACTATACTACAGCGGCTAAGCCGCCTACCCCCTACAAATGTGAATGTTGAAAGATACGGCTTGTTAATACCGTCTGCCTGGTCGGTCCTTCGGCAGTATCGTCACGACCAGATATTTTATAGTGTAGACTGGAAGAAAAGGCATCAAACTTGTTGATTATTCGACTGGTGATGTATTATTGTGTGTGGTTCTCAGTGAACCGTGGAGCTTTATAGTTGCTGGACGTGATGAACCATGGGAAGGAAAGAAGGGGGGAGACATCCCTCTATGTTGGAAAAGTCACCCACCCACCCGAAACTCCAGTCAGTGGTTTTGATCGCTCCAACGAGTCAAGTGCAGTGCTAGCAGAACTGCGAGAGTGGTCACCACTTCTGATGGCGCTGATCTTGTTAAACAATGTTTCCGAGGTGTGGTATGTAACACATGGAGATATACACTAATAGATCTGTATATGTAATTAGTGTACAATATATATTTTGAGCAATGATTATGTGCAGCAGATTTACGCAGTACAGGGCTGAACTGGTTATTCCGTTACAGAACTTAAAATAACTGAGCCAAATTTATACTTTCAACACTTTTTTATAATTAAATTTTAATATTAGTTAAAGTAAACAGTTATTAAAACTTTGTTTATTTATCACTTATCACTTTGCCATGTATCTGCTCCTTCAGTAGAAATAAAATAATCTGGGTATTTGTTTTGAATTGCAGGCAAATTCACACTTGTTTTCCTGAGAATGTTTTGGAGATTTATAAAAGTTTGATGGTTTTCTAGTTCCCTTCTCCAAGATCCAAAAGCCAAATTACCATAATCGTCGTATGAATCAAATTTTCCAGGTGGAGTATAGTTTCTTGTAAATACAGAGCCCCTCCGTAAAAAAAAATTGTGCACATAGATGCATGACCAAAGTCACAGAAGTAGGAATTTGAATTTTGATAACAATATCCCGAAGACATTCTAAATCCCCCGTCGTGCTCTAATCAATCCATAGTTGTATATTATCTCTGGGGGCGATACTCCTGGCAGTCCAAGTATGCATATAATGAGGTGTACTTGAACACACCGCCATCGGAAATCCGACCTTGGTATCCAACATCAGCATACAACATTTGTAGTTGGCATCTGCGACTCCAAGCAACAATATACTAAATGTCCTTTTTTGATTGAAATACAAGCTACCACTGTGTTCTGGTGCCCATATTTGCACATGTTTCCCGTCAATTGAGCCCAGGAAGTTATGGAAGTTCAATTTCCTGTTAAGCTCTTCACCTATAGTCCTCCACACAGTTTCTGAATTCGGCTTCTTTGAACAAACCAAACAATAAAACTAGTAGTAACTATGGCATTAGAGATTTTTAATTTGTTATGTAGTTCTATTTTATGGGTCAATAAAATTAATAACAGCTTTAATTGCTTTTCAGAGTGCCACCAACCATGACGATACATCATCTCAGCTGGAAAATGCAACTACTGGTGAAGGTCCGCAGGATGCGATGACTTCAACCGCATTAAAGCCCCTACAAATCCAAAGCACCCTAAAAAAAATGAGGATGCATCTGTGCAACAAGCAGTGAAATGCATACAGTCACTGTCGGAAGTAGTTTCTGCAAGCTATAAATATGCGGTATTTGGGGAACACATAGCGAATAAAATGAGAAACCCAAAGAGGCCTCATATAGAAATATTTATAGCGCAGAACTACATTAATGATATTATTTTGCGTTTGGAAATGGGAATGTATGGTGACAAATGTTCAACCTCAATTCCTCCACCATTTTCCTTTAACTTATTGCGTACCAAAAATTGTCCCAGTCCTTCGGTATCTCACATTTCTACTTCAAATTATAGCGATTTTGGGATTACCTCTATTTTGAACCCCCCAAACAATCCCTGAACCAGTGAGGAAAGTTATAATGAATCTGAAGAAATCTGTTGTTTCGTAAATACATTCACCCCCTTCCAAGATATGCATAGAAACACCCATTCGATGTAACTGCTTATGAAGATTTTTGTATTCCTTATTATGTATTGTAAATACGTTAAATAATATTTACTTTGTATGTTTTTGAGTTAAATAAATTCAATTCAATAAATTAGTTTCAATAAATACTTCTTAATTCAAATGTTATTGGTGTTATATGATTTGTAAATACCTGCGCAAGCTGTTTTAACGATGTTATGATGGCTCCAAAAACATCAGGAACAAACTATGAGATAACTTGTTTCAATATTCTGAAAGTATACATGAGGCTGGTAAATGACTCCCCACTTTCCAGGAATTGAAGTGCGACTGCCAACCTGAGAGAAGCTGGTATAGTTTTTCAAAATCTCGTTTCCTCTTTTGATATTTTGCTTCCAACATTCTGAAGAAATTATATCTGAGGTAGTTAAACGAGTAAAGTTTATAAAACCTGGACAATCTTTTAGTTTAAATCTTTCTAGAAGAGTGAAATTTAAGGCCATCAGAAAAAAAATTCCATGTCCACCAACGTTTTATTTTCCCCTTTATTTTGGTGACCATTTAATATGATTACCGCACAAGCAGCGATGCCACAGGCAACAACGTCGTTAATGGTGTTGCGGAGACTAAATGAAGGTGCGGACGCATGAAAAGTCGATAAAACGCCTTGAGATTTGTTCGCGATTGTCTATGGAAAAAATCTGCGATCTGTCTATAGACAGTCGCGCGAGTTTGTCTATGAGTGTGAACAAGCCTTAAATAGGCACAATCCGAACGGATATAACTGATCTATGTGTGCTGAAAAATAATGAAGAGCTACAGAATGAAGGGAGAGGAGCATTTGATTTTCGTACATCAGAAAATATTATGCTGGTATGGCAAAAGAGTAGTTACAGTTGCCACAGGCTGAAAATTGGTTGCTCAGAACAATTCGATGGTCAAGACAAAACAAAGCTAAGGTGCAAGCTCAACATTTGAACACGCTTGAGACAGCGCAAATGTTGTTAGCCAATTTTCATTTATTTATTTATTTGACGCCATGTTGTCAAGGCGTGGATTCTAGAATATATAAAATTGCTTTCTGTAAATAATGCAACTCACCAGCTTCTCAGGTTTCACCGTAATGTAGGTCTCAAATTGCTGAGAATATTTGTAACACCATACCATCAAGGACAATCTGTGTCACAGCCACTTCAAGATTTTCGTTACGATAACACTAATCCTTGGCCGATTCTGAACCCAACTAAACTTAACGTAGATGTGCTCACTGCTCAGGCAAAGCTATTTGCTCTAGGTGTAAAATCCGATTGCATACAATGTGTTTGATGCAATACCACAAGAAAGAGTCAATTTATAGTATGAACGATGAATAACTTTACGTAGTGGAAGGGTGTGTAAAATGGCACTTCTAAGCTAATTATTGCAATGAATCGAATTAATATCTGAGTATTGATACAACATTCAGCATGGTGATGTATGACTCATGTATTCATTAAATTTTATTCTCAGTATCAAAAAAATGTAGTTGTTTAGATACTAGATTATTTTTTAAGTTCTTGCGAAGTGGCCACTTTAGCCGATGTAGGCGTATACATACATATTTATAGTTAAATAAAGCAATACGTAGTAACTGTTCATTGCCTATTTATTACGCTTTCACAAAATGGGCTATACTCAGAATTCAATAACCAAACTCATATTTAATTTGATATTTTCTTGAAACAGTATTTATTGGCAAAAGTCACAAATAAAATTAAAATCATATTCATCACACCCTGTGCAAACTTCTTGAGCCCACTTCTGACACAAAGAATATTGAACCCGATTGTCATATGCTGCTGAATTTGAAAAAAAACTTTCACTTCAGAGCAAACACTAAACATCACCATCACCATCATCCGTTGTCTTTTTCTTTTATTTGATTTGATTTTAAGTTTAGGTCCTTTAGAAAATAGTCTTCTACTTGAAGAAATTTGTATTTGTTCTGTGTTATTTCTTCCAGTGGCCTTTGAAGCAAACAATTCATTTTTGTATGGGCTACCTGTAAGAATAGTGGACGATCCCTTCTTTCTGGTCTGCTCACTGAATAGTTGCTGACCCTTCGAAATAGGGTGCAGCTCTAGTGGACTTACGTTGAAGGAAGTTCCTAGCTGTGGTTCATTAAGTGGGTCAGAAATCTCCTGTTGTATTACGTATCTTGATAATTAAAGAGAACTCAAACCATCTGAAGGCATAGACAAATTTGTAATTTAAGCATAATCTACATCTTCAAATATATCAGGGTCCGTTGGAACAATCTCACATTTTCTGGACCCATTAATAGCTGCAGTCGGGTAGCTCTAAGAAAATACGCGTCACCAAAAAAATGTTTACTTATTTGAAACTGAGCTACCACACAATCTAGAGGGTTGCAAATAAATTTATCGATAGATTTCACGGTTTGGTGTGGTACAAAAAGTATTGGAACCACTCTGTGAAAATGTCAATCTGTATCCATCCAAAACTGCGATAGGTGAGTACCGTTCCTGGTGGTGGTGAACAATCCTGAAGTTCTGCTTTCATTCGGATTCGGGGAAATTTAATCTTGGGGATTGGGAAATTTTCTCCTGCTGACATGCAGATTACAACTGTTGAGAGAACACCACTCTCAGTTAATGACAATGAGCAAACCTGTCTTCTGCCTTTAAGTGCTAGCACCTTCGAGCATTTCGATCGAACTTTGGTTAACCCTGTTTCATTAACATTATAAATTCGATGAGGCCCAAAATATTTCTTTTCTTGAATGTCTTTCAGAAGATTGTAGAACTTGCTAACATTTGGGCTGTTTAAGTCTTGTGCCCGGATCGATGATGTAGCTTCTGGAGATCTTAAAGTTATTTCAAGGTGACTTTTTTGGAGCAAGCCAACCAATCCTTTGCTGCCATTTTTTTTTAATATTTGTTTTTAAGTTTGGTCTTTTCCACTAACTGGAAGGCTAAGTATCTACAATCGAACGGTGTAATCCAAAAAATCTTTGTTCCATTTCAATTAAATAATTCACCAATAGAATGAAAACAACCTAAAACCTTTTTGTTTTCTATTGCATCAATGTTTTTATTCTTTACTCATCTTCTCAACATTGTTCTTGGAACACCGAAATATTTAATTACAGTTTAAGAACCCATTTTTTCACTTCTAACAGCATCAATAATTTCATCGTTTCCTTAGAGTCCCATTTTTGCTGACAAGATGTTCTAGTGTAATTGAACGGCATTATTGTATCTGAAATAGTAAAGGGTTCAACCATAAACCACGTAACACCCTTTTCCAACCTTTTTATACCCCCTCTCCCCATGTAACACCATGTAGACATTTAGCATACACCCCCTTCCCCCAACCTGTGTTACGTATCTTTTCTCGCCAAGAATGTATGTCATTTTTTCATAGGGAAGTTTTGTGATACTAAAGGAGGGATTCTGATTTAATACTCCTGAAAACCCCATTTTAAATCCTGAATATAAATGATTTCAGAGAGTATAATTATTTATACAGACATAAAGACGTTGAGCTCAGGTTGATGAGGACAAAGCTCTGCTATATTTATGTTATGTATGTCAGGTTTGTGATCTGAGTAAGAGCCAGATGGTGTGCCACTACTATGTGCTGAGTAGGATGGCCCCTATCTATAGTGGCACTACATGATTATGTTTAAGTGCACATACGATGCTTGACGCTGGGGAAAGACCTATTTCTTGATATTGCGCACTTTTTGATAGCCATATTATCATCATATATAGAGCTATCTAAACAATTTTAGGCATACATTTTGGACTAATCTACAATTTTCAATACCCAGACTCATGCTTCGTTTCAACATCGATCCTAGATCCTGGCTTCACTCTCGAAAAATACTAGATGGCCGATAAAGTGGAGATCGGGGTTCGAATGCCTGTCAGGTGTAGTCAGAGTGGCTTTTCCTAAATGGTATAATATTCTCTCCCCACGTTGATGAGGGTAGATTACCTCTAAAATTATTCCTTCTTTATTTCACTCCATTAGATAAATATAATAATAAATAACTAGAATAACTACAATTTGACTATACCACCCTACAAAATGTATACTAAAAATGTAGAATTTTAAAGAAAGCCTACCAGCATTTGCATGGAGGGAGAGTGGGAAGCCATTTAGGAAAAGACTGTTAATCAAATCCCATCTCCCCAACATCGGCCGTCTAGTCTATTGAGAGAATGCGGCGACCATAGCGGGTGTATAATCGTTGCATTTCTATATATAAACACACTAATTTATCAGAAGGGAAAAGCTATAGACTTAATACACCGACCTTTTGAAAATAATTATTGAAGCCTTATTTTTCATAACACGCAGCTGGTACGAAGAAATAACACTATTGATGAACTCCTCAAACTTTCCTTGAGATAAATTTTGTACTTTTGCTTCTTTCCATTTCACTACAACATCTTTTTGAGACTCTTCACTTTTTTTTTCGGATATTGCTTTTTATACTCAAGCAATGAACAAATCTTCACTTTTTGAAGAAATTATTTTTGTTCTCGTACAAACACAAGTGATTATTCATGGGCATGGCCATGTAAAAAAAAATGTGCGGTAGGAATATAAATTATACTCAAACTCAACTATAATTATAAATTAAGGCCGCCAGACTGACAGCCGTTATCCAACTGAAAGCGCGTGAGGGTCAGTAGATTGGACAAATCCAAACAAGTGTCGTGTCACTGGCTGCGCATGAAAATATGTTTGGCGTTCGTAGTCTCGGGCAGACCATGCTACTCTGAAATATTGATAGACAATAAGTAAGCGCTAAACTTGCATTTTCAACGCCAGATATTCGGTCGGAAGTTATCTATAAGTATGTTTATAAGAGGTGAAAACATGAACAATAATATTATTTTTTGACAATAGAATTTGAGTATAAGATCTGTGTCACGTAACACTTTGATGAACCCCACCCAGCCCCATGTTACAGCATGTAAACATTAGAGCTCCCCCCTCAAATCATTGCGTGGTTATGGACGACCCCAAAGGAGTGATATAGCCAGAACTATAACAAAACAACAATAGCCTAGTATTAATATTAATAAGCAAATAAAAGCGTTGCAAATATTCTAACTACTGTACTATTAAATTTCCATTCTCTCACAATTATTATTTATGTTGTTGATGAAATTAACTCTCCTAACACTCCCCTTATCAACAATGATGACTGCTCTAATCACACCTTTCTCATGTGAGCAACTAATTTTTAGTAGGGGATTTAATCATAAAAAATTCAATGCTTAGGATATCAAAATTTTAGTGTGGTGTATGCAATAATGTTGAACTGGCATTCAAGTGAGACCGTCTGGCAAAGTAGCCTAGTACGACGCCATATTTTAAAATCACTTATACATCGCATAGGACTGCATTCACTCACAAATGAAGAGTACTTGATGGCAATCCCATTTACTACTAAATAAAATTTAATTATAATTTAAATTATTATTTGTGCTTATCTTACACTGAAGCACGACAAAAACACTTTTTTAATCAGTATTACCAGAACAAATACACAACACGTCTTTCACTTCTAGAGGTAATGGCCGTACTGGTGGTCTATACTTTAGTAACATTTCCCAACAGATTTCAGCAGTAGCCAAGAAGTAAGCCATCGTAGGGCCACTTCGTCTAACATTGAATACAGTGGTCAAATAATATTTTTGAGTAAGTTTTTTGAAAAAGTATTTTCGAATTTAAAAAATTAGGGGGAATGATGTAAGTTTCTAGTAACATTAAGGCAATATCATTACTATATAACAGACACGCGCTTCTTCTTTGTATCGTAAGTCTGAGACGACTAGCCAAACACAAACAGTTCGTAATAATATAACAAAGATGTTATTACTACAAGTTCAATTTACATACACAGCAGTTGTGGAACTAAGAACAATAATTGGAACAAAGACTTACTTTTAAAACCTTAATAAGGATTGAAACTAGTTCAGAAGAGGTTGGGAGCGTCTTGCTCCAGTCCGATTTTGGGTTAGATTCACCGATGAAAGCATACATAACGACTTTTTGGGAAATGGCTGACTCTTTTTAGATTTAATTAACTTAACCAATTATGACAGATTACATTCCATCATGTACTATAGTGTACAATAAATTCAATAAAACTCCAAGTTTACTATTTTTCAACGGTCCCTCCCTGACAAATTGCCCACGGGGCAGGGACTGGGGCAGCCACAAAATTCAAGTAAACAAAAATATATTTAAATAATATTAGTTTAAAACGTTAGTAATGAGTAAATAAAATAACAATATTTAGATAATTCACAAACCTCAGCCGGAAAGTACCAAAAAAACATGTTGGAGTCATATTTTTTGTCCACAGTGAAAAATCCTGAGTAGCTCTCTAGATCCAGAGTTTGATCCATGGATCCTACACGCGATGCATTCCTGGCTTGTTGGATGTTCCCGGCTTCTAGAGTGGAGTCAGGATTAGCGGCTGTCCCGGCTCCCCAACTGCAGGGATTTGATGGATCTTAGGATTATCATGGTAGTAGTTCCCTCTCACAGTAATCAAGTATGAGTACGTGATGACCACAGTCAACAAAACTTTCGACAAGCTCTGGGTGAACATACTTTGGCTTTTCCTAGCCACACCAAATTTGTGTTACTTTAGACTCACACTTGAACAAATATTTTAACTCCAACGCGACTCGATTGATATCCTGAAACAAAAAATGCGTGTGTTGTCAGGAAGAATCTTTAAAATGTAATAATATAATACTATGTTATGCAGGTACAGGCTGTCATTAAAATTAAAATAAATTATCGTCACTAAACCAGAAATTAAGTAACTTATTTGTTAGAACTTTTCTTTCAAAGGGAACCTTGGACACTTTACAATGGCGACTGCTATATCTTTCTTCAGCAAGTTATTTTGGAATTGGCGTTCAAATGAAGGGACGTCCAGATAAGAATCATAATTCCTTAGTAGGCTTGCCAACTGATCTCAGTTTAAAAATATTTTATTTTTTGTAAATCTGCACCTACAATGATTTCCAGCCTCAAAATGTATGTATCGTATGTTGACCTCAGTTTTGACGGTGAAGAGGTTTTCCCAATTTGATTTTCAAGTGGTTTTTAAGGTCATCTGGGCTTCCCCCGAACCCGTTAAAAATCAGGATATTTTAACTGAAAATTCCCCCCAAGAATAATAAAAGACTTAAAATGATTCAGAGGCTCAATATTGTTGGTTGAGGACTGCTACGCACCTTAAATTTACCTTCCGTACTTGACCTTCAAATTCATGATTCACCAATATGAATTCCCTATTTAGATATTAAATTCTTAAGTTAATTTAATTTACAATAGTCTTAAAGCTAGATGCTAAGCCTCCAACTGCATTCAAGTAAAAGAAAACTTAAAATATATTTATTTCCCTATTGAATCGTTAATAAAGAAGTTAATTTTATCGTCGACACGCAATTTTGATATAATGAATATAGGAACGCTAAGACGATTCGTTGTCAAAGACAAGTAATGCTGACTGGATGAAGAGAAACTCCGCTATGGTCTATGATAATCCCCGAGTCTTGGACCTAGAGTGCTGACAGGGGTGATAGTGTAGAAATATCGCCAAGGACGAGGACATAATAAAATAAGACTGTGAGCGTATGACTCATCTCGGGTTCTGATCGTGACCATTCCCAATGTACGTCTTGCTAGTTCTCGGTACTCGTGAGCACTATATTCTACCGTCTTGTTCTCAGCCACATCTCCTGCCAACGTTTATCATCAGGTTATTGTGGCATTTGAATAAACGAGAAATACATGTATTAATAACTTGATTTATTGATATATGTAGTTGTGATTTACACCTTAGCTATTGCTTTTATATCGTTTATGCTAAAAATATAATTGGTTTGTTTGCCGCAGGGATTAAGTCACCATTATACCGATCGACTTCCATTCCCAGATTAGAAAGTGGTACCAATAGCATCTCAGTCCTGAAGTGTGGAAAGGGCTGCACTTTCACTTTAAAAAACTAGCTAACCCCAAGAATGGAGAGGCCTTTTTAACGGTAATTTCTTTCAACAATATCTAAGTTTTTTATGGCAGGATGGTCAATAACAAACACATTGTTCTCCTATACAGTTATAAATTGAGAAAAACTGGCTAAAATATATTACTCTGGGAAGGACTGAGTGCTTGGAGAAGTTGCTAGTAAATATATTACACTAGCAATCTCACACGGCGTTGCCCGCGACCCCTTCAAATTTTCAAATAATGGCCTAGTTAAAATACTAATTGCAAATTTAAAAATCCGGCTTTGAGGTGTATCCAAACCCCCTTCCGTCCACCTATGTTAAGCATTTCAGATCTCTGCTTGCCGTAGATTTGGCTGGGTATCACACACAAACACTTCCTTTTATTATTATAGACTACAAGATACAAAGAGTCAATGTTTAACAAACATGTTTAACTCTTACGTTGTGTTTAGATAATACAGCGACACATATATAATACATTTCACTAATGTAGTTCTATAGTAGGTTAATGTTGACTCCATTATCTAACTAGAGTAGATTACCATCTTTGGATCAAAGCTACCTACACTAATTTTGATTTAAGTAGTTTTCGAGCTTTTCTTTACATCGATTACTTTTTCCGGCCTGTGGACTGGGCCTGGTTTTTATTCAAGCCATATATTTTTCCACTACCGATTTGCTAGGCTTTCATAGCTTCATATGCCTTATAAATTATAATCCAACCTAAAACTAGGACAGGCACAACATCCAGTCTCCATCCGTTAATTTATCTCTGTGAAAGAGTAAACCCACTTTGCACCAATGATAAATTTTTCGGCTATGCCAGGAATTGAACTCGAGACCCTTAACTCAGTGGGCAGACACACTACCGACCGAGCTAAGGTGTTGAACTTTGAGTATATGCTATATGTTGAATTTAAAAATACGTTATTTCAAGATTAACTTACCTTAAGTCAGCGTATTTTTGCTAGTCAAATTTAAAGATATTTGATTTTAATAATGTTGGTTCAACATGGGGATTGGACGTCGTTTATATGTCGCAACGTTGCTTTGTGTATATCCAATCTACATGGATATTGTAATCACTACAATAATGCTTCATCGTAGTTATTGTCAAAGCTTCGTTTCAATTAAGACTCAATCAACCTCATTATTACGCAAGAGATTTAATGGGGTAAGCACACAGTTCTCCCGTAAATTGTTTCAAATCGACCCTATATAAATAAAACACTTAGCAAAGCCAAAAGTGCACTCTCCTTTAGTTGCTTTTTATATATAATCCATAAAAGTTCTTTTTTATTTCTAGCTAGATGATAAACTTTTTTCTTACCAGATTTATAAATACAATTTAGGGATAAATAAACTTGTTTTATATTTAATAAAATCTAAATGTTATTAAACAAATTTTAATTTAAATTTAATACTACTGCTGACAATATCAAAAATAAAAATATGTCACTTTCTTACTGTCTTGGTGTGAATCAAAGTAATCTTAAGAAATTTACCGCATGTCGTAAATATATTATCTTACACATTTTTATTGCCCTGGTGTGCATCCTGCTTAAAACTTGCTTTCTCACCCCTTAGATTATTTTCCTGACAACAGTAAAACTGCGCCAACGGCTGTTCTGAAGAGTATTTACCAGTTTAGTGTTGTTTGGCTTAGAGTTATTTAGGTGCATCAGCAGCTTATTGTTTTGTGTTTATACATTGATGATTTATAATTTAAAATTGATACATTCTTTGTAGTAAAAAGAAAGGACGAGAATATTGACGGTGATAGCTAAATAATTATAAATATCACAGCCTTTTCCTTGCGCAAGGACAAGCTTACCGAGCATCACAGCAGTCCCGCAACCTCATGCGCGTGTTCATCATCTTACTTTTCTGGTTATGTAAATCTTATACAAGGCGACTGTGCACGTGATGTCGGTGAAAGAAGTGTGAAGAAAACTACAGAACATATATCTTTCTTATCTCCAAATCAGTCCCTAACAATACCTGAACACTTTCCAGTTCAGAATTTAAAAGGTCGGTGCCTAAAATGTCTTCCATCTTGATTTAAATCTTTTGAATGGTTGCATATAAACCCAAACAACCGTAACGGGGTCCTGTATTTTATTGTATGTTTTTTTTTATGCAAACCCTGATAGAATCCTTGCAAAGAAAATGGAGGATAGTTTTGCTGTCCGGGGTCTCAATAATTGGAACACATCTTGAGGGAGGTTTTGTATGCACATAAACTCAGATTCTCTTAAACAAGCAATGCTGAGTCATAAACAGGGTAGGGTGTGTTTTGAGAAAATAATGACTTCAATCCGATATCTGGCCAAGCAAGGTTTGGCTTTAAGAGGACATATATCCGGATCAGAGAATTTATTTCAGTTGCTTAGTCTACATGGTGAGAATGTCCCTGAACTATCGGCATGAATGAAGCAAAGTAGAAAGAACTTTCTGTATGGGAAAATACAGATTGGAATCCTTGAAATAATAGGGAGTAAAATTAAAAGAACGATTTGTAATAATGTTATGTCTCAAGATCCTCCAATATTTGCCGTCCATTATGATGGAACCAGAGATTTGAATGGAGGGGAGCAGTTAAATATGTTCCATATGGGTGGACACGGACCCGTATCCCCATGAATGCTTTGTTGACCTCTGAAGTGTGAGGAAAACCACTGGATAGCATATTCCGTCAGAAATGTTTGATAGCATGATTAGGCTTCAGCTTCCTTTGTCAAATTTGAGAGGCCAAACCCTACGATGAAGCTGTAAATATGAGTGATTCAGAAAAATTAGTACAAGCTATCATAAGAGAAAAACAACCCTTGCCAGTTTTGTACATTATTGTGCTCATTGTGGAAACCTTGTGATAAAATATGCCTGTGAAACCTCTCAGGTTGTAAGAAACAGTTTGCAATGGACACAATATAAGCTGGGCGTGCTGCTCTCAATTAAAGCGAGATCCCGATTTACCGCACTGATTGAGTATTCAAGTAGGCCAAAGAGAAAATTTGTAACTGTTAAACCACTTAGCTTCACAAGATAGATCTATAGGTTAAGTCAGATCGAGGAAATAATAGATAAATATTGAGAAATTCTGGTTGTTTTGGAAGAAATAAAATACGAAGAAAAGAACAATATGGAATCGAGTCAAACGTCTGGTCTTTTTTTTTTTTTTACTATTTGAAGCAGGACACTCCTTGGAATGATCAGGGCTAGGGATGTGAACAGAAAGCTGGGGATTTTCAAAAAAGCCTTCAATAACCAAATTATACTACATCTGGAGTAAGGGGAAAATGAGAATTCTGCAACAGGGGGGAGGGGGATGGGGGGATGGGGGGGGATGTGGGGATAGGAAGGGTTGTAGCACGCGATGGTGACAGAGGGGTGAGTGTGTGGAGCATCTGGTTTTTTTCTGTGACTCATTAACATAATAATGGATGTTGGGAGGGTTGATGTGTGTAGGTTGGTGGATGGAGGACTTGGGTGCAGGGTGGAGGGGGAGGGGGCAAAAAAAATTTTTTTTTTTGTTGAGAATACGAGGACACATCGGAGGAGGGTGGGGCAGAGGACACGACTGGGATGCTGGAGGGGGAGGGGTGTTGAAGCACCAGACTCGGGATGGCTGAGAGGGGTCGGGGGAGACTATAAATATTATCCTGCAAATGCGGGTTCACTTCCTAAGGGTTATCTCTCGCACCAGACTCGGGATGGCTGAGAGGGGTCGGGGGAGAATATAAATATTATCCTGCAAATGCGGGTTCACTTCCTAAGGGTTATCTCTCGCACCAGACTCGGGATGGCTGAGAGGGGTCGGGAGAGACTATAAATATTATCCTGCAAATGCGGGTTCACTTCCTCTAATTAAACCTTCCCAATTCCTACGTGGGAGGACAGCTTATGGACCTCGAACCCAGATGGTCAAGATTGGGAATTAAGGATATGACAAGTATTATTCACCTCTAAATAAATAGTACAGTTTTTTCTATAAATATTATCCTGCAAATGCGGGTTCACTTCCTCTAATTAAACCTTCCCAATTCCTACGTGGGAGGACAGCTGAACCCTGATGGTCAAGATTGGGAAGTATTATTCACCTCTAAATAAATAGTACAGTTTTTTTAAACCTAGTATATTCTTAATATCTTTCTCTCTCTCAAACCCTAATGGAACAGGCTACAGATCTAGAGGTTCCAGGTTCAATCCTCATAGGAAACAGCCTAACAGAACGGGATACAGATCTAGAGGTTCCCGGGTTCAATCCCCACAGGAAACAGCCTAATGGAACAGGATACAGATCTAGAGGTTCCCGGGTTCAATCCTCACAGGAAACAGCCTAATGGAACAGGATACAGATCTAAAGGTTCCAGGTTCAATCCTCATAGGAAACAGCCTAACGGAACAGGATACAGATCTAGAGGTTCCCGGGTTCAATCCTCACAGGAAACAGCCTAATGGAACAGGATACAGATCTAGAGGTTCTAGGGTTCAATCCTCATAGGAAACAGCCTAATGGAACAGGATACAGATCTAGAGGTCTCAGGTTCAATCCTCATAGGAAACAGCCTAACGGAACAGACTAGTGATCTAGAGGTTCCCGGGTTCAATCCTCACAGGAAACAACCTAACGGAACAGGCTACTGATCTAGAGGTTCCCGGGTTCAATCCTCACAGGAAACAACTTAACGGAACAGGCTATTGATCTAGATGTACCGGGTTCAATCCTCAGCAGGAAACAACTTAACGGAACAGGGTACAGATCTAGAGGTCCCGAGTTCAATCCCTAGATCACAGAAAACAACTTAACGGAACAGGTTACTGATCTAGAGGTTCCCAGGAAACAACCTGGATATGACAAGTATTATTCAGTACAAAATTCTCCCTCTCTCTCTTTCAAAGTCTTAGTTTTTTTTTCGGTATGGAACACCCGGGTGGAGGGGTTATCTCTCGCATCGTGACGTAGCGTTTAGACCCTATGGGCAGGGTTATAAGGCGCCCCACACGGTAAAGTGTGTCGTGGCGGGCTTGACCTAGTGACTACGGTGCACAGCTGCTCTTGAAAGAGCCGTATATAACCATAACAGTCGAGGTATTAGAACATAAATTTCTTTCCAAGTGACATGCTTAGAATCATAATACTTAAGTAGTTTTCACATTGAGGGTCTAGATCCGTGTACTTTGCGGGAGGGGAGAGGCGTGGCTTGGAGCCTATAAATAAGGGTGGTCAGCCCTATCATTAACCGGTAGCTATATTAACCATGGCGTCAGAATTTGTGGCTGCATTTTTGACGGAGGTGGGAAGTAATGAGATACTTCCACGTAAATTGACTGACTTGGAGATAAGTCACGCGTACCGTATTTCTTCAATAAAATCGGTAAATACTCGATTCGGTCGTCGTATACTTACGGTGCTCGACGCCAAGTATCAAGTTTGGCTGCCGCGAAGATTTTCGACGCTCACCGACGTTCAGATAGAGGATATCTCGAAAGAGATCTACTACTTGTTTACAAAGGTCTCTCTACCACCACCAAAACAGCCATCCTGAACTTTGAAGGTAAGTGTGTGTGTGTTAGGGTAACTGAACTTAAGTTTAAAAGAATTGTTTACATCAGGGTCGTGTGCGAGTGTGTGTTAATCTAAGACAATAATCGTTGAATGAGTTTTAAAAAGAATTGTTTACATCATTAACTAACAATAATCGTTGAATTGTTTTCAAGTTAAATGAGTTTAAAAGAATTGTTTACTTCAACATGAATTATGAAAATAGACCTAAAAAATAAACAATTAACTTGCGATGATTCTTAGGGTTAATTAACTAAATTGGAATAATATATCAATTACTCGATTGCACAAGATTATTTATTAAAAGCGACACTAAATATAAGTTACTTATTCAACATGAATTACGCGAATAGGCCTAATCAGACCTAAAAAATAAACAATTAACTTGCGATGATTCTTAGGGTTAATTAACTAAATTGGGCTAATATATCAATTACTCGATTGTTCAAGATTATTTATTAAAAGGGACACTAAATATAAGTTACTTATTCAACGTGAATTATGCGAATAGGCCTAATCAGACCTAAAAAAATTAAACAATTAACTTGCGATAATTCTTAGGGTTAATTAACTAAATTGGAGTAATATATCAATTACTCAATTGCTCAAGAATATTTATTAAAAGTGACACTAAATATAAGTTACTTATTCAACATGAATTACGCGAATAGGCCTAATCAGACCTAAAAAAATTAAACAATTAACTTACGATGATTCTTAGGGTTAATTAACTAAATTGGAGTAATATATCAATTACTCAATTGCTCAAGATTATTTAGATGACTTGTCATCAAAATTTAGCCCTTGATGGTTACATTTACGGTGAACCGGGACAACAGCATCCTTCAATTAACACTCAATAATAAACCTGGTAAACCTAGAGGTCTAGGGTTCAATCCTCGGTCCTGGTCAATAATCAACGAATGAATAGTTTACATCATTAACTAACGATACAAGGTTCAAACCTCACTTCCTAGGATAATTGTGTTTAATCTATTCCTCGTAAGACCTAATTCAATAATCATTGAATTGTTTTCAGGTTAAATGTGAATAGTTTAAGTACATTTTCGTCATGGTTAATAATGCTTTAAAGGAATATCGAGAATTTAACACGAGTGAATATCCACCCTCTTTTAACAGAAGGGATCCGGGGAGTTTAAACACGCTTTTTTTGTTACCTTCTTTCTTCTCTTCCTTCTTTTAACGGAAGGGGGCGAGGGATGGCAATCTCCAGCAACAAAAAAAGAAATATTTAAACATTTCTGTATTTACAGTAAACTAAAAAATATCACAAACAGCTTTCGTAGAAATCTTCCATACTAGCCGTTCTGGTTATACACTTACATAGTAATACTGTTTAGGGATTAATAAGGTTATATTTTTAGAGGAAATGTGTACAAATTTGCGTGGTTAGAGAGACTAGAAAAACCATTAGGTTAAAACCATCCTGGGCGAGAGTCGAACCTTGACCCTCCAGACTCTTCAGAACAGACAGGGGCTGAAGCAGCTAGGTAGCCTGATGGTCTAGGGTAAGGAGTCTGTCTTATGCACTTACACCCATCATAGTCGTTCCTGTTTGTTTGTTTACAGCTGTCTCGAGCCCGCTTGACGTTATCTTGGAGGGACTGTACCTGAATGAAGAGGAGGTTAAAAAAGGAGAGCATAGAGCGAACATGACCGAACCTCCAGCTAAAAGAGCCCGCTTTTCTTCTTCTCCACCCATTATTATATCTCGACAAATAAATAGAAATAAAGTGTATACTCTCAGTGAATTAACCTCGAATGAGCAACTTTTAATTAATTATCTAAAACGTGATATCACAACACAAGTATATTAAGCATACATTGAGCATACACCAGGGTTGATTAAGACCTCGAGCGTTTTGATACTCGGACATGAGGATATAGATAGACAGGTCCGAACACTTTTGACTCAGTCACATGACTTAGGTACGGGATTTACCCAGTTTAGGCTTTACCTGGAACCGTTAGGTCTCTCATTAAAACTTATTGAGCAGGCGTACACCCGCCGTATGAAAACCTATTCTATCACTAACGAATTGCCTTACAAGGACCCTGTCCAGTTTCTTGTCGCGTGCGGGGGTATATACGTAAAGACGGTAGAAGAAACAATTGCAAATGACTCGATAAAGGTAAATTGCAGCCTCATTTGCGAGTTTAGACATCCTACCGAAGGTAGAATCGAGAAAGGGTATTTCAACTCGAGTCTATGCGGTATATTTAGCACTACAAACTTGGAGGAGTTATATGAGAATAATGTAGTTTTCCCCCTCCTTGCTCAAATTGAAGGTTTTGTTTCTAGAGACTCAGGTTGGATGTATGACGGTACATTGGAGATGAGAATAAATCTCTCTAAAAACACGGTTTTCACGATCGGGGCTCGGGTTCAAATCCATGAAACTATAGCCAACCGCAAAGCATTGATAAATGTGCAATGTGAAGAAGGTCATTGTTTCCCCGTATCTGTTTTATCAGCTATTTTTGAACCGACGGGAAATGCGCAACGTTTATCCTCTTACCCTAATTTTCGAGACGTGTTGAATCTAGACGGGATCCCTCTCCCTTTCCAAATGAGATATATCGAGCGTTTTGAAAAGCTTAACGATATATCTATAAATGTGTACACTGCAAAGCATGATGGGAGTGACTCTTATATTGACTCAGCTGACACCTCTAAAAAACTAGTAATTGTTCCCGTACATGTCAGTGCTAAAGAGCGCGCTAGACATGTTCATTTATTTATGATAAGAGTACACGGGACAGAAACTTATCATTTCAGCTGGATTAAAAATCTGCCACGGTTAATAAACCCTCAACTATCATCAACGTCTAACAGAGGACGTAGATACTTTTGTGATAGATGCCTGTCCGCTTTTTTGACTGAAAACAAACTCACAAAACATAAAGAGGCGTGTATAAAATTCAACGCGGTAAGGAGTACATTCCCTCAAGGGGATGATAAATTCCTCACGTTCACTCAGTATAAGCAGCAGGAGAAAACGGGATTTATCATATATGCGGACCTGGAGAGCCTACTTATGCCTATAGAGACGAGTGATCCCGACCCAAAATTTTCTTATACTGAGAATGTTCAGCGTCATGTAGCTTATTCTGTAGGAATGTACGTTAAATGTAATTTTGACGATAGTCTCTCAGAGTACCGTCATTTCGCGGGAAAAGATTGTACTGACCAATTTGTTGAGGCGCTCGTAGATACTGCGAAGCGTGTACTAGAGTACTATAGTACCGTTGTACCGATGAAACCGTTAACTCCTGCTCAAAGAGACGCTCATAATACAGCCTCTCATTGCCATATATGTGAGAAGCCCTACAAGAATGATGATATTCGGGTTATGGATCATTGTCACTTGACTGGACTTTACCGAGGGAGTAGTCACGCAGGGTGTAATATTAATTACAAGAACCCGACTCACCTGAGTGTAGTAATTCATAACGCGCGTTGCTACGATAATTTTTTCCTTCTAGAATCACTCGTTGAACGTAGAGAAACTGATCCGTTCACGGGAGAGAGCGTTCTCATCAATCCGGGAAACGTCAGAGTTATTGGAGAGACTATGGGAAGATTCAAAGTAATCATGAAATATATTCGGTGCGGGTTCCGAGGGATCACGATTAAAATTATAGATAGTTTTCAGTTTTCTATGTACTTCCCTAGAGAAATGCGTATCTTACCTCGAACCCGGACAACTTAAAATCACGCGTAAGTGCCATCCTGAGGATGAACGCTTTAAATTAGTCACACGAAAAGGAGTGTTCCCCTATGATTATATTGATTCATTCGAGCGGCTAGACGAGACTCAGTTACCGAGCAAAGATAAATTTTACAACGCGCTCACGGATAGTCATATCTCTCAGGAAGACTATGATCACGCCTGTGAGGTTTGGCGAGTATTCGAATGTAAGAATATTTGGGACTATTCGAACCTCTACCTGTACACAGACGTAACTTTACTAGGGGACGTCTTTGAGAACTTTCGTGATCTCTGTATGAAGAAGTAATAGGCTCGATCCCGGATGGTCCCTTACAGCTCCCAGTCTAGCGTACCAGGCTCTCGGGTACGGCTCGAATTAATCGATGATGTGGACACTCATCAATTCATTGAGGGAGCTATCCGCGGAGGGATATGTTTTGTGGCTAATCGTCATGCTGTAGCGAATAATCGCTATATGGACGCGTTTGATCCTTCCAAGCCAGAGTCCTACATTGTCTATCTGGACGTAAATGGACTCTATTCATTTAGTATGCTGTCCTCACTTCCCTATGGAGAGTTCAGGTGGCTCAAAGAAGAAGAAATTGCTCGATTGGACGTGCTAAAAGTAGAGGATGATGCGGATATGGGCTATATCTTGCAGGTAGATCTTGAATACCCGCAAGATGTACACGACGCTCATTCTGACTTACCGTTCTGTCCTGAGAAAGGGATTCCACCCGTAGGGAAACATGAGAAACTGTTAACAACTTTAGCTGATAAGACGGGGTACGTCATTCACTACCGTCATCTAAAGCTATGTTTAGCGAACGGGTTGAAACTGACGAGAGTTCACCGTGTCTCAGTTTCAAGCAAGCGCCGTGGATGGCTCCGTATATCAGGTTGAACGCGGAAATGAGGAGTAAAGCGAGTAATCAATTTGAAAACATGTTTTTCAAACTGATGAACAATGCTGCATTCGGTCGCCTCATATCTAACAAGAGGGCTTACCGTACGATAAAGATAGCTACCAGGTGGGATGGGAAATTTGGAGCGGGTAACCTTATAGCCAGTCCTAACTTTAAAAACCGCTCGATAGTGTCAGAAAACCTGGTCATCATCGAGATGGAGCCGCAAGAGATTTACTTTGATATGCCTATCTATGCGGATTCGCCATTTCGGAAATCTCGAAGGTAGTCATGTACGGTCTGCATTACCAGGTTATGATCCCCGCCTTCCCTAAAGGTACGTTAAAACTTCAATACACTGATACTGACTCACTTCTCTACTACATGACTGTTGAAGATGCATACCAGAGACTCGCCCTGTTAGCTAATGACTACCTGGACACCTCCACCTACGGACAAGACAATGTTTACAGGATGCCAGGGGTGCTCGGTAAACTAAAAGACGAGACTCGAGGTCAGATCATCACTGAGTTCATTGGTTTACGTCCTAAACTCTATTCATTCTCGGTACAAGGAGTTGGGGAAACTCTCAAGGCTAAAGGGGTGAAGAGTAGCGCGTTAAGAACGCTTTCATTAGAGGATTATCGTAATTTGTTTGACAGATGAGACGATAGTCATGAGAGAGGCTCGTTCAATAAGAGCTGTAGGATTCAAACTTTACACACAAAAATTCAATAGAGTCGCTCTATGCTCTATCGATGACAAAAGATATAGAGTACCGGGAACTGTCAATACTCTTCCGTGGTCCCATTACTCAATCAGACCGTCTACTCTATAGGGTGGCAGTGCGTCTATGTGACAAAAAAAATCATAAGTGATTAGAACTATACCTAAAAAATATTCACGTCATGTACTCTATAGTGTTAATGTATAATTTCAAGAACTATAACTTGTGAAAAAAACAACTAATTTAGTATGTATCTTTGTGTTTTAAATCTTTATATTCATTAATAAAAACAATTTCAATAACTATAACTTGTGAAAAAAAACAACTAATTTAGTATGTATCTATGTGTTGAGGAAGTAACAAGGAGATTGGTTAAATACAGTCTCTTCAACTCCTCCCCTAGTAGGATCGTAAAAGTTCTGCATGTGTAGATTTAAACCATTCCTAAATCAATTACTTCATTTGAATATCGAATTTAGTATGTATCTATGTGTTTTAAATCTTTATATTCATTAAATAAAAACAACAATTTCAAGAACTATAACTTGTGAAAAAAACTAATTTAGTTTGTATCTATGTGTTTTAAATCTTTATATTCATTAAATAGAATTAATTATGGATGGTTTTTTTTTCATTATTTCTTTCCTTCCCCTTCATCCGCCTCCTCTTCCCCTCATTGATTAAATAATACAAAATTTATTTCTAATTTTCATTAAAAGTTAATTACAATAAACATTTATTTAAAAAAAAGTTAATTACATTAAACATTTATTTTCAATCATTAAAAGTTAAAATCATTAGAACACTATTACAAGATTCATACATTAAACTTTTTTTCAATCATTAAAAGTTATAATCATTAAAGTTAATTAAACTTTTATTTTTCCAATCATTAAAAGTTAAAATCATTAGAACTCTATTACAAGATTCATACTTTAAAAGTTAATTACATTAAACATCGTTAATTCTTTTACAAGATTCATACATTTAAAGTTAATTACATTAAACATTTATTTCTTCAATCATCATTAATTCTTTACAAGATTCGCATTAAATATTTTTTTTCACAATCATTAGAACCCTATTAACTAGGAGACTAGACAATTTACTTTGCTTCCAGAAGAGGATGAGAGATCACAATACAGACCTCTCATAGAACGTTGGGTAACGAACACCGACTTCTCATCCCAACGCAAACACACCACACATAGCTCTATGGAAGAACACACTAGGTTGCGCATAGCTCTTTTGATCGTTAGATATAGTCAGATTGTAATAGGAAGAACACACTAGGTCACACATAGCTCTGTTGACAGCTAGATATAGTCAGATTGTAATAGGAAGAACGCACTAGGTCACACATAGCTCTGTTGACTGCTAGATATAGTCAGATTGTAATAGGAAGAACACACTAGGTCACACATAGCTCTGTTGACCGTTAGATATAGTCGGATTGTAATAGGAAGAACACACTAGGTCACACATAGCTCTGTTGACCGTCAGATATAGTCAGATTGTAATAGGAAGAACACACTAGGTCACACATAGCTCTGTTGACCGTCAGATATAGTTCAGATTGTAATAGAAGAACACACTAGGTCATACATAGCTTTGTTGCCCGTCAGATATAGTCAGATTGTAATAGGAAGAACACACTAGGTCACACATAGCTCTGTTGACCGTCAGATATAGTCAGATTGTAATAGGAAGAACACACTAGACCATACATAGCTTTGTTGCCCGTCAGATATAGTCAGATTGTAATAGGAAGAACACACTAGCCCACATCAATACGAGGAAGTTATATTTATTAGCATCACGTCTTACTTACGCTAATGTGTAATGGTAGGGTGATTGTGAGATGAAATGAAGGACCTACAGTTTAACGTGGAATCCGAACCACGGTGATGACCTGACATTCCTCACATTCACAAGATGTCTTGTCAGAGGTGAAGGAAGGGTTTGTACCGGTACAGAGATTGAACCCAGACCGTCAGCACAGAAGTCTGACAACTTACCCCTAGACCAGCAGGTCACCAACCGAGGAAGATGGGAATGTATCCAGAAAAAAGGCTTCAATCTAGTCTTGTTCGGTTGTCAGTGACGATTTGAATCCCGGCAGTTTATACGTAGATGCTTTATTCTTAAATATCCTTCTGCAAATAACTTTGCTCACATCTAACTTTTAATGTACGAATCTACAAGAATCTTTGAAAGGCTTTGAGAGGGAAGAATATATATGTAATATTAAGTAGAGGGGTTAATACTTGTCGTACTGAAGATATTTAAGCTTAATCCCTAAATTCCCAATGTAATTAACTTTTAAACGTATGAATCTTGTAAAAGAATTATTGACGATTGGAGATAAATGTTTAATGTAACTAACTTTTAAAACGTATGAATCTTGTAAAGAATTAATGATGATTGGAAATAAAAAGAATTTTCGATTATAACTTCGCTCGCATCTAACTTTTAATGATTGGGATACCCTAGATGAGGGAAGGAAGCCGTATTGACCTTGCTTCAAATACTGTTAGAATCTGGTTTGCCTGAACTGAGGATTGAAGTCTAGCACCTTAGATCATCAGTGTCCTTGAAAGACTAAGACCACGTGAGAAAGAATCTTTGAAAGACTTTGAGAGGGAAAGAATATATATATATGTAATATTAAGTAGATGGGTTAATACTTGTCGTACTGAAGATATTTAACCTTAATTCCTAAATTTCTAATGTAATTAACTTTTAAACGTATGAATCTTGTAAAAGAATTATTGATGACTGGAGAAAAATGTTTAATGTAATTAACTTTTAAAACGTGTGAATCTTGTAAAGAATTAATGATGATGATTGGAAATAAAAAGAATTTTCGATTATAACTTTGCTCACATCTAACTTTTAATGATTGGGATACCCTAGATGAAGGAAGGAAGCCGTATTGACCTCGCTTCAAATACTGTTAGAATCTGGAAATTTATGTTTAGATAAAAGACCAAGGGTTCACGACGATATAATTCAGGAGCTGTTCCCTTCCCTCCTCTCATGTTTCGGAGACTCGTGCAGAACAAAGGTGATGTATGATAGTGGTGATGTATGATAGTGTTTTAATGTAATGATAGTGTTGTAATGTGATGTATGATAGTGGTGATGTATGATAGTGGTGATGTATGATAGTGATGATGTATGATAGTGGTGATGTATGATAGTGTTGTAATGTATGATAGTGTTGTAATGTGATGTATGATAGTGGTGATGTATGATAGTGTTGTATGATAAGTGGTAATGTATGATAGTGTTGTATGATAGTGGTGATGTATGATAGTGTTGTATGATAGTGGTGATGTATGATAGTGTTGTAATGTACGATAGTGGCGATGTATGATAGTGTTTGTAATGTATGATAGTGGTGAATGTATGATTTGTAGTGATGTATGATAGTGGTGATGCATGATAGTGCTGTAATTTTGAAGCATGATAGTTTTTTGTATTATAGTGGTGATGAATGATAAATGGTGCTGTATGATAGTGGTGATGCATGATATGTTGTAATGTGATGTATGATAGTGGTGATGTATGATAGTGCTGATGTATGATAGAGGTGATGTATGATAGTGGTGATGTATATAGTGTTGTAATGTATGATAGTGGTGATGTATGATAGTGTTGTATGATAGTGGTGATGTATGATATTGTTGTATGATAGTGGTGATGTATGATAGTGTTGTATGATAGTGTTGTAATGTATGATAGTGTTGTAATGTGATGTATGATAGTGATGATTATTGATAGTGGTGATGTATGATTGATGTTGTAATGTGATATATGATAGTGTTGTAATGTAGATATTGTTGTAATGTGATGTATGATAGTATTGTAATGTGATGTATGATAGTGCTGATGTAGATAGTGGTGATGTATGATAGTGTTGTAATGTATGATAGTGTTGTAATGTATGATAGTGTTGTAATGTATGATAGTGTTGTAATGTGATGTATGATAGTGATATGTATGATAGTGGTGATGTATGATAGTGTTGTATAATAGTGTTGTAATGTGATGTATGATAGTGTTGTAATGTATGATAGTGGTGATGTATGATAGTGTTGTAATGTATGATAGTGTTGTAATGTGATGTATGATAGTGATGATATATGATAGTGGTGATGTATGATAGTGTTTTAATGTGATGTATGATAGTGTTGTAATGTATGATAGTGGTGATGTATGATAGTGGTGATGCATGATAGTGCTGTAATGTGAAGCGTGATAGTGTGTTGTATGATAGTGGTGATGTATATAGTATGTTGTAATGATAGTGCTGTATGATGTGTTGTAATGTGATGTATGATGTGGTGATGTATATAGTGCTGATGTATGATAGAGGTGATGTATGATAGTGATGATGTATGATAGTGTTTAAAAGTATGATAGTGTTGTATGATATGATGATGTATGATATTGTTGTATGATATGGTGATGTATGATAGTGTTGTATGATAGTGTTGTAATGTATGATAGTGTTGTAATGTTGATGTATGATAGTGATGAATATGATAGTGGTGATGTATGTGATGTTGTAATGTGATATATGATAGTGTTGTAATGTATGATATTGTTGTAATGTGATGTATGATAGTGTTGTAATGTGATGTATGATAGTGCTGATGTAGATAGTGGTGATGTATATAGTGTTGTAATGTATGATAGTGTTGTAATGTATGATAGTGTTGTAATGTGATGTATGATATGATGATGTATGATTTGTGGTTGATGTATGATAGTGTTGTATAATAGTGTTGTAATGTGATGTATGATAGTGTTTGTAATGTATGATAGTGGTGATGTATGATAGTGTTTGTAATGTATGATAGTGTTGTAATGTGATGTAAAGATAGTGATGATATATGATAGTGGGGATGTATGATAGTGGTGATGTATGATAGTGGTGATGCATGATAGTGCTGTAATGTGAAGCATGATAGTGTGTTGTATGATAGTGGTGATGTATGATAGTATGTTGTAATGATAGTGCTGTATGATAGTGGTGATGTATGATAGTGTTGTAATGTGATGTATGATAGTGGTGATTTTATGATAGTGCTGATGTATGATAGAGATGATGTATGATAGTGGTGATGTATGATAGTGTTGTAATGTATGATAGTGGTGATGTATATAGTGTTTATGATAAGTGGTGATGTATGATAGGTGATTATGAAAGTGTTTTGATAGTGTTGTAATGGATGTAGATATGTGGAATAGATAGTGGTGATGTATATGATGTTGTAATGTGATGTATGATAGTGTTGTAATGTATAAAGGTTGTAATTGATGTATGATATGCGAAAGTATATAGTGGAGATGTATGATAGTGGTGATGTATGATAGTGTTGTAATGTTTTGATAGTGATGAGTATGAAGTGGTGATGTATGATAGTGTTGTATAATAGTGTTTTAAAAAAATGTATGATAGTGTTGTAATGTATGATAGGTTTGTAATGTGATTTATGATAGGTTGATGTATGATAGTGGTGATGTAGAAGTGTGTATAATAGTGTTTAATGGAATTTTATAGTTTGTAAGTATGATAGTGGTGATGTATGATAGTTGCGGGTGTATGATATTTGGGAGTATTGATATGATGATTTTATGTGTTGTAATGGATTATATATGTGAAAAGTATGATGGGTATGTATGATAGTGTTGAAAGGGATATAGTGTTGTAATTGATGTATGAAGTGATGATATATGATAGTGGTGAGTATATAAGTGGTTGTAAGTGATAGTGTTGTAATGTTTATAGTGTTGTAATTTATGATAGTGTTGTAATTTGATGTATGAAGTGTTTGTAAGTATGATAGTGGTGAGTTTAATATGTTGTAATGTATGTTTGATAGTGGTGATGTATAAGTGTTTAAGTAAGCAGATAGCGTGCTGTAATGTGTGATGATAGTTTTTAATGTAGATGGTGGAATTTTATGATAGTGTTGTAATGTATGATAGTATGATTATATAGGTGTTGTAATGAAAGATAGCGCTGTAAGGGGAACTTGATAGTGTGAAAATATAGTGTTGTAATGTGATTTATAAGTGGTGATGTATTAATGGGTTGATATATAAAAGTTTGTAATGATGATATGTGTTTTTAATGTATGATACGTTGTAATGTATGTATGATAGTGTTGTAATTATATATGTTTAATTGATGTACGATAGTGTTGTAATGTAGATATTTGTAATGTGATGTACATATGTTGTAATGATGATAGTGTTTAGAATTTAGTGTTGTAATGTGAAGCATGATAGTGGTTGTAATGTGATGTATGATTAGGGGTTTGGTAATTTATCATGCAGGACAAGGATTGAAGTCAGGGATTGAAACCTGATCTCCGAGCCCGCCCACCACCTCCTCCCGAGGATTGAAGCCAGGCCATCTGCGTTTGACAGGACTAAGGAAGATTTTTTAAACCCCTTTAATCCAACCACGGGGTTTGAGAGAGAATAACTTTCATATCCCGAACCCGTAGCTGTCGTAAACCCCCGAAGAACACTCAACCCTTGGGAAGGGGAACCCCATTTGTGTGGGGGGTAGAGTGGAAATACTTGTCAAATCCCGAGATACAAGACCCGATCAATGTAATATAAGATTAAAGATATTTAACCTTAATTCCCAACTTTGTCATGACGAGGATTGAAGTCAGACCATCAGGGTGTTTGGCAATCATCTTGCCAAAAACCCGATAGTCCGTATCAGCAAGTAAAAGGAATGTTTTAAAAAAGGGGTTTTTAACCGCAAACTGGTCGACTGAACTGTTTAAAATACGCAAGGTGGTCGAAAAAACTAATCCCAGGACCTTCTTCCCGAAGATATGAAAAGGTAACCCTATCACGGGCGTTTTCTACCTAAGGAACTTAGAAAGACTTCGTTTCCGACGTCTACCTCGTGGAGAAGATGGGCAGCCCATCGGAAATTTTAGAGCGTACTCAAATGGTTAGGGTTTGATTCAAAGCACAATTCGTGGATCGTTTCGAAGGATATAGAGGAGGGGTGGGGTATGTCCCTCCCCCAACCCGAACATAAAACCCGACCGGGGGGTATGGAAACCACCCAAATTCGAAATGTTTAGACGGTTGGGTTATCGTCTGGGGGCATGAGTAAATTTAGATCTCAGACAAACGGCTTGAATACTAAAATCGCGAGAGCCAGAAGGGAACAGCGATGTTGCGACTCTTCGTGCACTGGTTTGGATGCCATAATCCGGGAATGTACGAGGCGAGTCAGTCCGTCGAGAACTGTTCAAAAACATTGCCGTCTACAAGTGAAGGAAGGGGACAGCCAACAAATTCTCGGCGAAGACGCTCCCCTGCTCGACGAAAAAACCTTTGGAAACGAGCTGGATCGGATCGAGCGGGAGGAACCGACCGCGTCAAAAGCATCCTGAACTCGAAAAGTACCCGGGCCTACCAACGTTCGTCACCTGGAAGGAGACGAAGAGATCACTAGCCGGAGGACGAGCCGAACATCGTGCGCTGGACTATTGGGAAAAGGCGTCTTCCGGGGCAAAAATTTTTTGGCGCGAATACAGAACTTTAAAACGCGTCGCGCGCGGGACTGATCTATCAAAGGCGACACAAAATACAAATTTTCAAGTGGTGAAAGACTATACGTATGTTTGTTGAAAAGCTAAGACTTTAGAAGGGAATTTTTGTACTGAAAATTTAATATGTATCAATGTAATAAAGAATATACTAGGTTTAAAAAAAAAACTGTAAATATTTATTTAGAGGTGAAAAATACTTGTCATACCTTGACCATCAGGGTTTTGGCTTCCCCCACGTAGAATGGGAAGGTTTATTAGGGAAGTGAACCCGCATTTGCGGATAATATTTAAAAGTCTCCCCCCGACCCCTCTCAGCCATCCGAGTCTGGTGCGAGATAAACCCCTTTTGGAATGAAACCCGATTTGAGGATAAAATTTATAGTCTCCCCCCCCCCGACCCCTCTCACCATCCCGAGGCTGGTGCTTCAACACCCCTCCCCCTCCACATTCCCCAGTCGTGTCCTCTGCCCCCCCCCCCTCCGAAGTGTCCTCGTAATTCTCAACCAAAAAAAAAATTTTTTTTTACCCCCCTTCCCCCTCCCCCTGCACCCAATCCCCATCCACCAACCTACACACATAACCCCCCAACATCCATTATTATGTTTTAAAAGAGTCACAAAAAAAAACCAAATGCCCACACACTCCAAACCCCTTGCCCCAAACGCGTGCTACAACCCTTCCCATCCCCCCCATCCCCCCCAACCCCCCCATCCCCCCAACCCCTCCCCCCTGTTGCAGATTCTCATTTTCCCCTTACACTGGCTCATTACTACTGTAAATTTACTGCAAATCAGCTATCTCGAGTGTCAAATGAAGGTTTTTAATTCCTTGTTTGAAAAAAGATTCTAGAACTCTCCAAATATGGCTTTCTTCCAATTACTCTTCCAAGAATGAAAACCCTTCCCCAAAAAAATTTCCTGTCGAATAGAGGATTAAAGGGCTTCTCCACAGAATATTAACAGAAAGTATATTTCAAATTTGGTTTTTCCCCATCTCAACCTAAATTTGAAGACCAATTCATTTTCAGGAAGGGCTTGAGAGGGTGCAGTTTAATGGAAAGTGTAGTCCTTGAATCAGGTTAAGAAAACATAGGGAAGGATTAGAGTTATTTTAGGAAGGTTTCCTGATATCAATACAAAACTCTGATTATTTCATTTCTTATTGGATTCAAGGAAGTCCAACGGAATCAAGTAAAATTTTTCAACTCCTCCCCCGTTGTCATATCTTTATTTAACAGTTTTTTGATTCTATCACTAAGAAGTATTCTCAAAATTAATTTTAAAAGGTTTTTTTTTAGTTTTTGAAGCTACCCATACAAGAGTTTTTTAAGGGGTTTTTAAACTTATTTTAAATTTTAAACCCCTATATTTAATTTTAAATACAAGCTATAAGTTTAAAAAGTTTTTTTTAAATTTTGGGCCCCTAGTGAGTAGCCCTACTGTTTTTCCAATTGATATTTCGAACATAGAAATTTTACTGAACCGTATCATGTTTTTTTAAAACCAAAAAAAATTTTTTTTCTTTGGAAAACGTTAAAAACAAATTTTAATTTAAAAAACCCCCCCAAATCATTAACCCAAAGAAAAACCGTCCTCCCCGAAAAATAAATCCCCGGAAAAGCCTATGCTAAGGGGGAAAAGGTCAAAAAAACCAAAATTTTTGAGCCATATAAAACATATCGTTGAATGACAGTTTTACATGAACAAAAATTTTGGGGTTTTCTTTTTTTGGGGCCCTTTTTGGCTACCAAAACAGATAGTTGGATGTTTGAAAACGTGAAAATTTTTAAAATTTGGGGGCTTTTTTCTTCCTACTCAGTAGAGGGAGGGGGCCCCTAAAAAAAGGCTTTTTATTGGCTGCATTTTGAAATAAAACACGCCCCCACACTCTCTGTTTTGGGCCCCCAAAATTTCCCCCCCCCCTTCATCTTCCCCCCCTTCCCCCCCCCCCTGACCTTTTTCCCCGGTCCCCAATTTTTTATTCTTGTCTCATTTTTTTTTTTTTTTTTGGAAACCTTGGGTTTAAATTTTGTATCTAAAATTTTTTTTTTTTAAGAAGTTTTAATACTTTTTTATGTAGCCCCCTTGTTTTTTTATGGGCTCTTTGGTTTTTTTTGCCTTTTTGGGGTTTAAATGGGCGTTTTTGTTAATTTTTTTATTTATTACCCCTTCAGTCCCGGGGGTTTGGGGCGGAAAAAGCACAGCACGAACATCTCCTACGGCAAGCGTAGCATAGAAAGGGGGCCCCCGGGCCGGGGGGGAGCCGGGGAAACCCCCCCCTTTTTACCTCACCCCCCACTTTTTTCATCGCCACGCAAAAAAAGAACAAATTTTTCACGGCCCCGCCCCTCGCTTTTTGATGCCCCTTTCCCCTTTCCCCCCCACCCCGCCCCCCACTTCGAAAACCCCCTTTTCCCCAGGGGGGGGTTGATATCGCGAAAAACCGTAACTTGTTATAAATGTTGAAAGAGGGTGGAAACACCCGGGGTTAAGAGCCCAAAACCCCCAAAACCACAAATCCCCTGGGGCTTTTGGCTAGCCTTTTAAAAGGAACAATTTTAAAAAGGTTTTCAATGCCCACTAAAAGGGGAAATTTTTTTTTGGGGAAAAATACTTATTAAATTTATCTTGTTGTGTTCCAGCGTTCGCCACTACTTTAAAATGGCCCCCAAACCTTTTAAAAATAAAATGAGTGTTCGTACCATCATTCGCGGGGGGGTTTTAAAAAATAACTACCTACCAAAAATGTAAATTAAAACAAATAGGGGTTTTAAAATAGCCAAAAATATTAAACCCCAAAAATTCTCCATCATTGACACTGGGGGGGTATTGAACCCGATATATTTCGACCAGTAATTTTCTGTTTTTAAAAAAGGGAAAATTCCCCCTTCCCCCGTGCAAAACCCCCATTTGCGAAGTGAAAAAAAAATTTTGCAAAACCAAAAAGATTTTTTTCCTTTTTGGGAAAAATGTTTTTCCGTAAAATTGGTTTGGGGGAAAACCCCCCAAAAAGTTTTTAAAGCTTAGATAGCTTTTAAAAATTAAAAAAAATTTTTTTGAGGGGAAAGGGGTTTATTTTTAATAACATGTAATCTCAAATTTTTTTTTGTCGAAATAATATATAACCCCTTTTTTTATTAAATTCCCCCAATTTTAAATTGAACTGAGGGGGCTTGGGAATTTAAATCCTACTATATTTTGACAAAATAAAAAAATAACCCAAAAAAATTGGGGGTTTTAAAACGGGGGAATACTTAAACCCGTTTAAAAAAAACCCGGTTTCGTTTTTTAAAAATCAAATTCCCATTCCAAAAAAATCAAATTGATGATTTCTAAAACCCACGCTAAAAAGTTATTGAAAGCAATGTTTCTAGACGCTAAAAAACCATCTTTTGTCCCCCCAAATCGAACAAAGCTTTTCAAAAGGAACGTGGGGGTAAGAAAACCCATTTTGTGAAACTTTTAGAGAGACCTTTTTAAAATTATTTTTTTAATATTTAAAAAGGGGGGCAAACCCCCCATATTTTTATGGGGCTAATTTTGTCCAAAAACCCCCTCGGGGGGGTAGTTGGCTAACGCGCAAAACCGGTTGAGCTCGACTTTTTGGGACTTTGGGGGTCAAGGTTCGAATCTCTCGGGGGGAAAATGGGGGTGGTTTTTCCTTAATGGTTTTTCCCCCCCTCCCCCCCCCCCAATGCGAGTTCCCCCTTTTTCTAAAATTAACCTTCCTAATTCCAAATCCCCCTTTGCGTAGTTAGTACTTAAAAAATATAACCCGAACGGGTAGTTTTAAACTTTTGGGCTAAATAATAATAATATCGGGGGCCAAAAATTTAAAACCCACAAATTTCTCCACCAAAAAAAATGAGCCTGACATTTTAAAAACGTACCCTCCATGGGGTTTGTACCTCAGTAAATTTCCCCCAGGGGGAAAGGGAAAAAGGGGTTGAGGCCCCCCGGTTTCCCCCCGGGGAAGTTTTTCGGTGGGGGGTTTTAACAGACAAAATGTTTACCACATTTTCCCTGGTTTTTAAAAATGAAGTAATTACGTTTTTTTCCGGGAAAAGGGGTTGAACCCCTACCAAAAACGTCACAGGGCAAGATGTGTACCCTCGGGGCCTTCAACATAACTGAACATGGGGGGAACCAACGCTCCAACACCGTCTGGAAAAATTTTTTTCCCAATGAGAGAGACAAAATAATAAAATTTTTTATGTATCATTGGGGAAAAGGTTGAAAGTCAAAACAGCCAAAGTTTTTAAAATTTTGCTTTTTTTTGGGATTAGCGTTTTTGACCCCCCGGGTTTTTAACTCCAAAACCTCCTCCCGTAAAGGGGGGGGAGATGTCAACTATCATTCTTTTGGGGGTGAAAACATAAACCCCTGATAGTGGAGGGTGGAAAAATGCCCCTTAAAAACCCAAAACAGATCCCCCAACCACCAGGGGGGCTAATACGCCCCCTATTCACCAGCCCCTTTTACCAAGAAGGGGAAAATTTTAAGGAAATAAAGCCCCTTTTAAACGGGGGGTCGAGCAACCCCCCCATGGTAAAAAATTTTAAAATTACCAATAAAAACCCCCACCTTTTTAAAAAAAATTGAAAAATTTTAAACAAAATATATAAAAAGTCATGGATAAAATCATTTTTTTTTAAAAAATAACATATGTAGATATCCTTTTATTTTTAACCATGAAGAAAAAAAGTTTTTTTCCCCTAAATAAGTAAAAAAGGTTTCACCACTAAAATATATTTTTTTATACCATATTTCCTGTTAAAAAAAACAACGCCAAATTTTCCTTTAAAAAAACAACTCCGCATTTTTTGGCAAAAACCCCCCCTTTTCCATACCAATAAAAAAACAAGTTTTTACAACACCTTTTGGGGCCGGGGGGCCCTTCCCCATTAGTTTTTTTTTTTAAAACTTTTTTACGAGGGGAGAAAGATGCAAGGGTTTTGTCATATAAAAAACCTTTGTGCGTATCCCCAACATCCCAAAAAAGCGACACACATGCAGGGGATCCACCCGAAAAAAAAACACTCCCCACCTACGCACTTTTTAGTCAGACCACACACTGGCAGTCACAGCCCCAAAAACAGTAAAAACAAAACCCCAACTTATATCACAATGTGCATTGATAAAAAATTTTTTAATTGGGGAAAGGGGATAAAAAATTAACGGGGTGCCATTTAAAAAAAACCTTTTGCAAAACAACGCCACAAAAATTTTCCCTTTTTTTAATTTTTTTAATATGCCTTTTAATTATTTTCTCGACCACGGACTATAACAGCTGGTTGAACGGTTTTTTTTTTCCTTTTAATTTGGATGATAGGGGGCTCACCACGGTAAGACAACCTAAACAGCATTATTTTATCGGGGGAATTAAACCCCATAGTTTTTTCAATTGACTACACGCATTCGATTTTACCCCCAAAATTTTTTCACAACTTTAAAACGACACACCCCTTTTAAAAGCAACAAAAAATAAACCTTGAAATCAATTTTAAAATTTTTCTTAAAATTAAAAATTACGGGAAAACACACCATAATGAATTTTTTTCGGGGCTGGAAATTGAAGAAAATTGGTATGTTTTTTAAACGTTTTGGAAAATTTTTTTAAGGTAACCAATTATTTTTTTACTTTTTTGGGTACAAAGGGTACTTTTTCTTTGACAAACCCCAAGAAAAAGACCCATTTTCCCACCCTTCACGGATAACCCAGATCCTTTACTCTTTTTTAGCGAGGAAAGGAAAATTTTTCCTTTTGGGGTGGCGAATGATTCATGGGTAATTAAGGGGCCCGCTATAGATTTTAAAAAATTTTTTTAGTGGTTTTTTTTTCCCAAAAAACGAAAAATAAGTATTTGTTGGGGAAATTTTTCCCCCATATTGAGGTTTTAATTGGGGGGATAGACCAGCCCCATATGTAAGTTTTTATTTTTTCTTTTTTCCCGTTTTTAAGTAATTTTTCAAAAGCCCCCCAGGTTTTGGGAAAATTCAGCTTATTTTGCAAAGTTAACCATGTCCCCCTCTTTTCCCAAAACTACCGTTGTTTCCCCTGGAAAAAACCCCAAAACTTTTTGTCAGCTAACATTTTTTAGAATATTAGCTCTTAAAATTTTTGGGAAAAAAAGGTTTTTTAAACAAAACAAAAAAGAAAAGAAAATTAAATTGTTAAGTTTGCAAAAATGTTGGATCAAATTCAACCGCCACCTTAGCGCAAAATTGATAGTATGGGGTGTATACTAAATAACGGCCTCGGTTTTTATTCCCCCCAAAAGGGTAAAAAAAGTCGGTCCCCAAAATTTTAAAAAGGGCTGGATTTTTTGGGGACCTAGTCCTGCTTAGGGGGAAAACATAAAAAGGGTTTAAAAAAAATTATAATATTAAAGAAAAAAAAAATTCTTTATTTTTAATTTTTAAAAAAAAAAATTTTCTACAAAAAAAAAACTTAATTCAAAAAATTTTTTAAAACCTTTTAAAAATTCTTCCCCAAAATCGATATATATTTTTTTTCCCAAATTGTTTTAAAACATGTTTTCCCCCCAAAAAATACTTAAAGCTAGATTTTTTGAATGGTTTTGTTTTTTTTTTGTTGTAAAAAAATTGGGTTTTCTTTTCAAATTTTCGGGGGGGGTTTGCATGCCCCCTTTTTTAACCCCAAAAAATTTAAAAGGAAATTTTGGTCTTATAGGAAAAACAAAAATTAAAGGGGAATTTTTAAATTTTGAGCTAAAAAAATGTTAAAACTTGCTCCCCAAATTTAAAGGGGTTTTTAAAAAGGGGGAGATTAGTTTTTGTTTTTTTAATGAAAATTTTTTAATAACGGGGCCAAAATGCGGCTCGTCACTTTAGAACGGGGGCGCACCTGTTTAATTAAAAAAATTAAATTTTCTAAATAATATATTTAAAAAAAGACAAAAATTTTTTTGGAAATTTTTTCTAAATTTTCATTTTTTAAATTTAAAAAAATTAAAAACACAAACAAGATGGAAAAAAAAAGGGGTTTTCAAAAACTTCGAAAAATTCGAAAGCCGAATCGAAACTCAGGGAAAATTTTGTATTCGTTTTGAACCAAATTTTTTTGGTTCGGCCCCCTTCAAAAGGTTTCTTTTCCCTTCGAACCTTTGATAAAAATTTTTTTTTCAGTCGGGGTTTTCCCCAAATTTTAAACCAAAAAAAAACCCCCTTAAAATTTAAAAAAAATTTTTTTTATTAGGGGGCAACTGAAAAAAATTCCCCCAAAGTTTTGTTTTTTAAGACGGCCATTACTTTGATCAAAAACCTTTTTATAAACATTCTTTTTGTACCAAAAAAAAATGTAGATAAAAAAATAATAAAAGAAAAATTTTTTTAAAAATTTTTCCCCCTTTAAACTTTTAAAGTATTTCCTAGTTATTAAAAATTTTTTTAATAATTTTGAATTCATATCGAAATCAACATTTTAGTTGTTTAATTACTAAAGACCAAAACTCCTGTCTTTTTCGGGGTTTAGGGGAAAACGGCAGATTTGAGCGATAGTTGAGCCGTGCCGGCTCGAGTATAGGGAAAATACCCCGAATGAGCGATAGCCGAGCACATGCGTGAGTAAGAACATTTTCGTGCCTAAAAAATTAAAAAAAAAAATTTAAGTCTTTTACTATAGATGAAAATTGCTGTTAAAAATTTTTTAAAAATTATATATTTTTTTAAAAAATAAAAGGATGTATTATTTTTAAAGGGAAAACACGTGTTTTTTAAACGTCTATTTGATTGTTTTGTACCTCGTTTAAAAATTTTTAATTTTTAAAAAGTATCCGGGTGAAACCAGTTTTGATTGTGCAAAACAAAAAACCCCCAAAATTTTTCTTTTGTGGTTTTTTTTTGTAAAAATATTGAAAAAAAAAGGGGGTAAAATTTGAAAACTAAAAAAAACTTTTTAAACTCCATCGGGTTTTGTTGGCCGTTTGTTTTTTCTGTTTTTGATTAAAAAAATTTTAAAACCCCCAAAATTTTGTATTAGGCCTAAAAATTTTGTGCAACAATTTTTAAAAGGGGGTTATTTTCTAAAAAATTTTTTTCCCTTTTAAAAAAATGTTTCCTGAAAAAAACAAAAGGGCGCCCCTTAGGCCTAGTGTATTTTTAATTCCATTGTGGGGGGGAGGGGGTTTTTCCCTTTTAATCCGCTTATGCCATGGGGAAATTTTCGTGAGGGGGGGGGCGAAATTTTTGAAAGAAAGGTGGGGGAATTTTCCCCCCCGAATTTTTTGAGGGGGGAAAAGGGGAAATCTCACAGAACAACAATAAAAAAAATAAGATATTTTGGTTCGGAGATAAAAGAAGATCCGCCATGGGTCTAGGCCTATTATACCCCCAATCGATTGGGGTTTTAAGGATAAGGTTTTTTTTACTTTTTAAAATTTTAATTAACAAAAATTTTCCTTTTACTAAAATGGGGACCTAAAAAGGGGATTTTAATCCGGTTTGGGGGGCTGAGGGTAATTTTTTTCTAAATGGTTTTTCCCTCACGCAAAAACCCTACAGGTTTTCCCATATAAAATTTTTAATTTTTTAAAAAATTTATTTTTTTTATGAAAACAACAAAAAAGGGTTTGCCCGCACCTGCTCCAAAAAAATAACCCCTAACAACAAAACATCCAGACTAGCTTAGGGGGAGAAAAGAAGGTCCAACACACCCTTTTTCTCAAACCAAAACCCTAACAAGATTTACAAAAAATTCCCCTTTTTTTAAAGGAAAATTTTTCCCCACAGCCCCTTTTTGAGGAAGGGGGGGTTTGTTTAAATGGTTAAAACATTTTCTCCCCAATAAAGAAAACCCGGACGAAAAAACGTTTTCCCCGGGGAAATTAAAATATTTAAATGCTCTTTTCCCAAAAGACTCGGGATGTCCCCCAAAAAAGAGTTTTTTCAAGATTCCCCTTTTTTCAAAAGGACAAACCCCCCACATCTGATGGCTGGACATCCGTGCCACAGACAGCAGTCATCTAATTGTTTTTTACCTGGAAAAAAAAATAAAAATACAAGAACATTTTCCATGGGGAAACTTTTTCCCAAGAATGAAAGTCATTCTAAAGCCAACAAAAAATCTAACTTTTGCAATGTGGTTGTTAATTGGGCATTTACACTGGAAAACATTTTCAAAACCCCAAATTTTCTTTTATTACCGATAATGCAACCCAATTTTTCCCTCTGCGCCAAAACACTATTTGGGGACAAAGCCCGTCCTTGGGTTTTTAAAAATTTTCTACCTTTTTCTGTTGACGATTCCCCAAAACGATTTTCCCCCGGGGTCAAGAAACTGTTTTAGAAAAAGGCCCCAAAAAAATTGTGGGTCATTACAGGCGTAGCTCTCAAGCACGGAACGCCTTCATATCTGCAAGAGAAAAAGCAGGTACCCCAAAACTGGAGCTTTTTCAGTTTTTGGGGACCCGCTGGGGTATGAGTTTTGGGGTTTCTTCAGGGGTTTTTTAAAAAAAGGGGCCCCCATCGCTGCTGAATTTTGCACAGCTGAACACAAAATTGAACCGGAAAAAACCCCGATTGGGCTCAAGCAAAAGGTTTTTTTTGGAAAAATTTTTGGCCACTCCCAAAACCAAAAAAGGAAAAATGGGGGTTCAATCCAACCTCTTCGATGGCCCCTACCCATCCTCCCCGTCTGTTTTTCCCTTTTAAAATCCGCATAAAAGGGGGAAGGGGAAAATTTTTGGGGCATTTGCGAAACCCCTTTTAAAACACAAAAATCTAGATTTCCTTTTCAAAAGGGGGGTAAATATTTCGTTTTCAAATTTAAAATGGACCCAAGTTTCAAAGGTGTAGTTATCAAAAAATATTGAAGTTTTTAAAAATTTTTAACTGCTTTAAGAAACGAACTAAAAACCTGATTTTTTTGAAAAAAAGGTTTCAACAGCTAAAAGAGCCAGAACCACCCCAATTTTTAAAATCGGGGCGGGGGAAATTTTTAGTTTTCTCAAACCAAACGAAAAAAAAAAAAGAATATTTCTGAAGAATTTTTAAAAATATTTTTTTTTAGCCTAGGGTGAAAAAAACCACAAACCCTTCCCCTTGGGGGGAAGCAAAAGGGGGTTTTAAAAAAATTTTCCCAAAGTCGCTAATTTTTTCGTTTTAAAAACTTGGTATTCCTGAAAAAGCCCATTTTGAGAAAAATATTCTCATCACAAAATGGGGGTTAAAACCCCACGAGAGGGGTTTACTCCCTGAACATGTACAAAAAGTTTCCCCCTTCCCCCATAGCAATCTTAAAAAGAAAAATTTAAATTTTTAAAAAGCATAATAAAACCAGACTCAAAGAAATATTTTTTTTTTCCTACCTGCTAATATAAAATAAAAAAAGGGTTTTTTTTTTGTTTTTTTTTTGCATGGGGGGGAAAGTGTTTTAAATTTTCAAGTTGGCAATAAGCTAAAAAATTAGTGTTTTAAAAAATAAAAAACCTATAATATTTTTTTTTATGCTAGATAAATATCAAAAATTTTTTAAAAATATAAAAAATTTAATTTTAAAATCAAAATAAAATAGAAAAATATTGGGAAAAACTTCCCCAATTGGGGTTCGAAATAATTCAAAATTTTGAACTGGGGCTTAAATTAAACCCAAAAAATTGGATTTTTGCACACCCCTAAAAGGAAAAAAAAAAAAAAAATTTTCCCCAAAAAAAAAAGGGTGGGGGGTTTGGGGAAAAAAAAAAAACTGCAGCTGTTAATGTCATACATAAATGGGGATGTATTTTTTTTAAATTTTTTCCATCCCCAAATTGGGGGCATGGCCTCCCCTAAAAAATTTTAAAAATTTCTTTTTTTTCAAGAGTTTTATCGGGGGAATATTCGTTTTTTTTAAAAACCCCCTGAAAAAACTACCCTTTTTAAGGGGATATTTTCAAAAAAAAATTAAAAAAACATTTTTAATCAAATAAAACATTATCCTAAAATAACCCTTTTAAAATATTATTAAAAACACCCCCGGGGCCAAACAACATCCTCAAGATCTGGTTTCGGGGATTCACATCTCCCCAAGGCTTTCCCCCCATTTAAAAGGGGCGTAAGGGGGATTTCGCCTTCAAAGAAAAAAAAAGGAAAAACTAGCCCCTATAGCAGGAGGACAAAACCGGGGTTTAAGGGGGGGGGTTTTTTTTTCAAAAAATTCAGGCGCCAAACCCCCCCGTCGCCCAAAACCCGACTGCAAAAAAACCCTTTGAAAAATAAAGGGGGAGGGGGGGGGAGGTGGAAAAAAGGTTTTGGGGTTTCCAAAAAACCCCGGGGGCCCGAACCCCCTCGCGGGGGCCCAAACCCCCATTTTGCCAAAATTTTAAAAAACAAAAAAACCCTTCCTATTTTTTTTAAAAAAACCCCAAAAAAACCCCCCCCCCCAAAAAAATTTTCTTCTTTTTTTTAAAAACCTTAAAATTTGGGGTAAAAAAAAATAATTGGGGGGTGAGGGGTTTTGAATAAAAAAAAACCTTTTAAAAAAGGAACCCCGGGGGTTTTTGGGAATGGGGGGCGCGCGCCTCCGCGCCTTTTGGGAAAAAGCCCCCCTGAAAACGGGGGCATTTAAATACATACCGGGCATAATAAAAATTAAAACCAAAAGGGAAAATTATATTGTTGCTCAACCTTTTAAAAAAAAGAAAAAACCCTATAAATGGGGTTTTCTTAGCCCCAAGGGGGCCCCGGGGTTGATTCCCTGGCAGGGGGAAAAAATAGGTTTTTAAACCTTTTTTTATTGAGAAATTAACTGGCCTTGGGGCCTATTTTGCACATGTTCTAGGGTTCAAGTGTAATTTTTAAAAAAACACTTTGGCAAATGTTTGGATCATTAAAGCCATTATGGGGTTTGGAAAAAAAAACATAATATTAATACCAAAATAATTGAAAATTGAAAATTATTATGTATATTTTTTTGGGACCATTTTTAAAAAAGAAAAAAAAAAGGGTAGTTTTTTAGATAATATCCTTGGAACAATATTATTCAAGTGTTTTTTTTTAAAACGTTTTTTTTAAAAGTTCCCCAAAGGAGGGTGGAAATGTTGACTTTTCCCCTCCCGGCGGGGGGGAAAACCACCATCGGAAAAAACAGTGCCCCCCGGGCCACCGGGTTTTTAGAAAAACCCTTTACCCCCCCCCAAAGGGGAACCCCCAAACCAAGACAGGGGAACGGGGTTCGAGCCCAGCGGGGTGAGGCATACGGGGGGGCCCGGTTTTCCCCCGCAACCCTGGTGGCGACAGCGGGGGAGTCTTCGGCGCCCAATCGAAATTAAAAGGCCCATTAATTTTTGGGGTTATGGGGCTTTGTCCTAAGGGGCCCCCGAAAATCGTCGAAGAGAAAATTTTAAAAAATTTTAAACAGTTTTTTTTTAAGTCGGGGTGAATTGATCACACAATTAGGGGGTTTCCCGAGATTATTCTTGACGCTCAAAAAAGGTTCGAGGGGGAAAAAAAAAACTTTTTTAGGACTCCCAAGATCATGGAGCTACACCGAGGATTACGTAGGTCACTTTTTCAAATTAGACTCCTCTCAAACCTTATTTGTCTAATTTGGCGGGCAAAAACCCCCTAAAAAGCTTAGCGTCCCCCCCCCAATGTAAAACGGTATTAAAAAATGCTTTGCTTCAATTTTTTCCCCATGTAAAATCAAGTTAAACCACCAAAAAAAACCCAGGGGGGGGGTCTTTAAAAAATTATAAACTCTCTCCCGCTAGCACATAAAATCGTAAATACCCAAAGCTAATTACGATTCAAAATGGCAGTGAAACATTTTTTTTTTTCCCGTGCTTTGTTTTTCACCAAGGCTGTGTGTGACGTTAAAAGAGAAACCAGGTTTCCTGGATGTGAAAAACCTTTAAAACAAATCAAAAGGGAAAACGTCCTTTTAAAATCTCAAAGCAGGGGAAAAATACTGGGGGTACCCTGTGAATTTTTTTAAAAGTGGGGAATAACGGGGGTGAAAAAAATTTTAAAATTACTTCTCCTAATAAAAAAAGAAAAAATTTTTGGGGAACTTGGGGAGGAAAACATGTCCTCTATCGGGGGGCCACTCATCCCGTAACTTTTCCCTTAAGGGGGCTTTTTTTATTTGTATTTTTATGATGATAAGAAAAAACCCCCTTTTTAGTTTTTCAAACAAAAAAATGGCAGCCGCGTTTAAGTTCTCGTACTTTTGCCCCCAGTGCCAAAAGTTTTCAGTAATAAGAACAAGCACAAATGTGAATCCGCGCGAAAAAAAATGTACGCAAAAATGGCGGGGAATGGGGGGAAAAAATGGGGGCCTTTTTAAAACTGTTGGCGTTGGGGTTCCAAAAAAAACCCTTTTATTTGTTAAACATAAACCTCCGGGGTTTTTGGGGAAGGTCACATTTTTATCTGTGAGGGAAAAAAGGGTTTTTGAGGTCTGTGGGCAATTTTTTAGTTAAAAAGTAAAATTTTTCACACAGGTGTTATGAAACCTTTTTTTTGAATAGAGAAACATTTACTTTTTTTTTCATTTCTGCTACAAGAAGCAAACCCCCCAACCATCACTGGGGAAAATAGTAATTTTCATGTGGTTTTTTTAAATTTTTAATGCAGAAAGAAACCTTCTTGAAGGTGCGGTCCCCAAAGTATGTGGGGGAAAAACCTAATCCCTATGTCCTTTTAAAAATGTTTCCCAAAAAGGCCTTAAAATTTTAAAAAAGAAAAAACCCCCTTCCTCAACAAAACCCAAGAGTTTTTTAAACCCCCCCCCCGGGAACACTCCCCCCCCCCTTATCAAACCTCAGGGGTTTCCCAAAAACCCGGACAAGTAAAAATTTCCCCACCTCAACACCCCAAGATTTTTACCCGGGGGCCCCCCCCTTCCCTCCCCCTTTTTTTTTTTAAAAACCCAGAGGTTCTGCCCTGATAAACACTTTCCCCTTCTCAAACACATCAATATTTTTTCCCGGGACAAAACCATCCCCTTTTTCCCAAAACTCGGAAAAGTTTTAAAACCTAAAGGAAAAAAACTTTTCCCCTTTAAAAAAAAACAGGGAGTTTTTTCCCAGGGACAAAAAAAAACCCCCAAAACAAAAAACCCAAAAAGTTCATCCCGGGGAAACACTCCCCGTCCTCAAAAACTCAGAGAGTTTTTAACCCGGAAAAAAAAAATCCCCCTACGCAAAAAACCCCAAAAAAAATTTTTACCCAAACAAAAACTTCCCCCCCCTCCTCAACACTCCAGAGAGCTAAACCCAGGGGGAAACGTTCGGGGCCTTCCTCAAAAAACCCCAGAGAGTTTTTCCCCCAGATAAACATTCTCCCTTTCTCAACACATCAGAGAGTTTTTTTCCCAAGACAAACACTCTCCCCTTTCAACACGTTCCCTTTTAAATTCTAAAACCCGGGAAAACACTCCCCCCCCTCCTCAAAAATTTTAAAAAGTTCTACCCTTTTGGGGAAAACACAAAACCCTCTCCCAACACATCAAAAAAATTCTACCCAGGGATAAATACTCTCCCCCCCCCTCAAAAAATCAAAGAGTTATACCCAGGGACAAAAAATTTTTCCCCTTCCACAACACCCCCCCAAAGGGGGTTTTAAAACCCCCATAAACAACTCAGTGAGTTCTACCCCGGGGGAAACACTCCCCCTTCCCCAACCAAAACAGAGATTTCCCCCCCAGGGTCAAACAATTTTTACCCTCCTCAACACGTCCCAAAAAGGGTTTTACCCGGGACAAACATTCTTTTCCCCCCACAAACACCTCAGTGGTTTTTCCTTTAAAACCCGGGAAAAAAAACCTCCCCTTCCCCCCAAAAACCGAGAGTTTTTTCCTAGGACAAAAATTTCCCTTTCTCAACACACCAAAAATTTTTTCCCAGGGGGACAAAAATCCTCCCCTTTTTAAAAAATCAGAGAGTTTTTAAACCCGGGACAAACACTCCCTTTTCCCCATCCTCAACATTCAGAAAAGGTTTTTCCCCGGGGGAAAAAACCCCCCACCATCCTCAACACTCAGAAAGTTATACCCCGGGGGAAAAAACCCTCCCCCCCCTCAACACTTCAGAAAAGTTATACACAAGGGAAAAAAACCCCCCCCCCCCCCCTCAACACCCCAGAGAGTTTTAAAACCCGGGAAAAACACACCCTCCCCCTTTCAACAAAACAGAGAGTTTTTAACCAGGGACATACACTACTCCCCATCCTCAAAAATTTAAGAGTTATCCCCGGGGGGCAAACACTCCCCCCCCTCCTCAAAACTTCAGAGATTTAAAAATAAAGGGGCAAATACTTCCCCCCCCCTCAACACCCCAGAGAGTTATACTCAAAGGCAAAAAATCCCCCCTCCTAAAAACCCCCCAGAGATTTTCCCCCCGGGACAAAACCCCCTCCCCCCCTTCCCCAAAACATCAGAAGTTCTAACCGGGGGCATAAAACTCCTCCCCATCCCAACACTTCAGAGGGGGTTAAACCCAAGGACAAATATTTTTTCCCCCCCTCAAAACTCAAGAGAATTTAAAACCCCGGGACACACACCCCCCCCTTTCCCCCAACCCCATCAAGATTTTTAACCAGGGACATACACTCCCCCCACCTAAAAACCCCAAAAGATTTTTAAAACCGGGGGCATACACTCCTCCCCACCTCAAAACATCAAGATTTAAACCCCCGGGCAAACACCCCCCCATCCTCAAAAACTTCAGAAGTTATCCCCCGGGACATACACTCCCCCCATCCTCAACACCCCCGAGAGTTTTACCCAAGGACAAACTCCCCTCCCCTCAACACCCCAGAGAGTTTTTACCCAGGGACACACATTTTCCCCCCTTCTCAACATTTTAAGAGTCTTTCAAACTTTTAAAAACAAGTTGGAAAATTTTTTTTTTTAAATTTTGTAAATCTTCTATAGTAAAATTTTATTATTATTTATTATTAGCACCACGTCTTACCCCCCCCTTTTGTATTATACAAAAATTACACAAAAATGAAAATAAGGGGGGGTGAAAAACGTTTAACGTAAAAACCAACCCCCGGGTTTTGGTTTTTTTTTTTTTTAAATTTTATTTAACATATTTTAAAAAAAAAATATATATACTACAATAATTTTAAAAAAAATTTAGAAAAAAAAACAAACCATTCTTAGAATAAAAACCTTATCAAAACAACAAAAAATTCGAAAAAAGGGGGAAAAGGGAAAAAACCCGAAAATTACCTAACCTAACCCCCAAACCTTTTTTTAAAAAAAGGGGGTTTTTTAAACCCCTTCTTTTCCCCAAAATTTCCTATTTCACAAAATTCCTTTTTTTTATTAACTACATCGATGTTAGCGCCTAAACCTAATGTCCATTTTTTTAAAACCTTTTTCCATTTGTTTTCCCCTAGTTGGTTCACCCCCGGGGGGATTACGCCCCCGGTAACCCCACCCCAACTGGGAAAATCCCGCCGGGGACCGGATCCGGTGGTTCCGGGTCCCCCAAAACCCCAACCCCGGGGTGGGCCCAAAAAACCCTTTTTTCCCCCCCCTAGAGGTGCCTTTTTAAGATTCCCCCTCCCCCTACCTTCCCCCCAAAAACCAACCCCCCTGGACCTAAACCTAACTTAAATACTTTTTTAATTTTTAAAAATAGTAGATTTAAAAAAAAAAAAAAAGCTTAAAAAAAATTATCCTATTTCATTCCCAAGGGGGCAGGGGGTTTTTTGGGGCCCCCCCATACAACGACTGTTGCACCGACGGAGAGGGTCCCCGACATCCGGGGGAAAACCCTTTGCCCCCCAAAACCCTTAAAAAAAAAACTTTGGGCCCCCCAAATGTTTGGGGGGCCACTGAGCCAAAAGGGGGAAAATTTTAAAACCTCAATTCATTCTTCCACCTGGGGGCTACCTAACGGGGAATGCGGCCCCCCCACGGTTTTTCGTAGGTTTTTTTCCCCTCCGGAAAAACCCTGGATGCCCACTCACGGGGGGCCGGATATCCAGGGTTTTTATCTCGGCCACCCCCCAGCCTACCCCCCCCTATCCATATCAGCTTCCCCTGAACTCCAAGTTCCCCAATGGAACGTTTTTTCCCCGGGCCCCTTTTGTTGGGGCCTTTTCCGCTGGCCCTCCGCTGGATCCCCATCAGCTGTTCCCGAACATTAAAAGGCCTTTTAAACCAACCCCCCCCCCCAACCTAACTCCCCTTTTTTCCTGGGGCCTCCTGTTCCTCTGCCCCTTCACTTTTTTTCCCCCTACCCCTTTTTTTGTGCCCACCCCCCTTTCCTCCATTCCCCCCTTAAAACCCAAAAATTCCCCTTAAATCCCCCCACCTTTCCCCCTAAGTTTTTTTCCCCCCCTTTTTCATCTAGTTTCTTTTCAACCCCCCCAAACCCGATCCCCCCACCTCTTTCCTTCCCCCCAAACCCCCTTTTTTTCCATCTAATCCACATATACCCCGCCCCTCCAACATCCTCCTGATCAAACCCCCCCATAAGGACTGCACTCCTTGCCATTCGGATCCTCACACAGTTCCACTTACTTTATTTTTTTCTCCCCTTTTTTTTTACTTTTTTTTCCTAAAAACCCCCCCCGGAATACATACTAAAACCTTTTTCCTTTAATTCCCTTCCGCTTGTGTCCTTT